>JALIZH010011678.1:0-180865 GCA_030522465.1 Rhipicephalus appendiculatus | reverse complement strand
AACCAAGATGAGTTGCTTGACATGCGAAGTTCAGCTGTAGTGCGTGCACGGTGCACCGCACTTGCTCGGGCGTGATCACATGTTATATATGGCCTGCAATAGCACGATTATCAGCGCATGTTCATCTCAGAGTGTAACTATTACGCGGAGAGGGTCGAGCCAACAACAGTAACCAGTAAAACATTCTCGTAAACGAGCGTGAGCACTTTTTCTGAAGCACCGTCGACTACGCCTTCGAAATAAACTGAATAGGCTTACTGGCGATATCGGCTGCCGGCCCGTTAACCGTTGGCGGTAAAGCGGCCAGCGACGGTACTTAGAACACGGCGATTCTCCGTCGGTAGTCGGCTACGTCTCTCTGCGGTTGGCGCGGATTTATTGGGAGCTCACGTTCCGCGGCGAACGAAGTTTGAGGTTGACATCCCGTCCAATGCACGAAAGGCAACAGGCTGACGGCTAGCATGAGTAGAATTCGGGGAGGGGGGGGGGGGGGCGAAGGTTCATCGCAGCGCCCCCCCTCCCTATTAAGTCAATGTATAGGGCAGACTCTGCGCCCCCCTCTCTTAGGTTACTAGAGGGGGCGGCCGCCCCCTCTGCCCCCCCTCGTGCGCACGCCTATGCATGTCACTGAGGCGCCAGTGCCAAATATATGTGTCACGTTTTTATTTTTATACTAAGTTCGCTTCAAGCATGCTCCCAGCAATAGCTTGAGTGGCGCCCCATATATTTTCACGAATGTCATTAAAAATGTCTGCTTGCGTATCAGTGAACGCTGCATGAATAATAACGACCTCCAATGCACTAATACGCCAGAGCGTATAGCGATCCATTGGTGCATATAAACCCCCGTTCTTTTACACTCCGCGCCGTGTCGGGATGTGGCGTAGTGGTTAGCGTACGCGCTTGCTGATTCAATGATCGCGAGTTCGAATCCGTGTGTGTATGTTGTGAATTTTCTGTGATTTATTTCTGATTGTAATGTGTGTGTATAGATCATGTATGTAATAAAATGTGTGTGTAAGCCTCCACAGCCCCAGTAAGTCAATTAAAGTTGACATATAATTAATTTTTGTTTCGCCGCTCCATGCCCCGCTTATAGCTAGGACGCGCCGAAGCTGGGACGCACCGTAGCTGGCGGACACCGTAGCTCGGACATCTGTATAGTCGGCCCTCTAACTAGCCGGGATTCGAGACGAAAAATCTCCGGCCTATTTGACTCCCGCCTACGAGATGAGCCGCTGAGAAAGCTACGACGCAGCGGGACGGCTACGGGCAGCGCGGCCTAGAGGTTGTGCCGGCTACGGGCAGCGCGGCCTAGAGGTTGTGCCGGCTAAACAAACAGTCTATAGGCGTTAGATTTTTCGTCTCGTTTCCGGGCTATACACTGACATTTTAAGCAGGACATGATTAAGAGTGTATGGTACACCAAGATATCGTCTGATAGGTGAAAGCTTGTTTTATTAGATCTAGCATCGGTAACGGTGGTGATACAGCTAGAATCTTATTTGTGTATAAGTAAATTGCATGTAATTCCAACTGACATCCAGAAGATCCTTCTAAACGCTGATGTGTGAAAGCCACGAGATGCAAAGCAACCCTATGCTTCAGATTTTGTACTGAAGTACCACGCAGGAGAGCGGCATCATAATATGCACGATCATCGCCGCACGCATTGTAATACGCGCCACTGGTAAGTGGCTAAGGGAAAGTGTCATGGCACCGGCACAACTAAAAAGAAAAATTGACGGCAGATCCACGAGGTGAATGATGATGAGATTGGGCGAAGCTCCTGTAAGTAATCATCGGTTAAACCGTGAAATTTCTTCCGTTAATTCGCCCGATAAAATTGACGTGAAACGATTGATTAAATGTTTTATCAAACTTTTATTGCTGGTTTCCGTTGTCCTTTCATTATGACCGCTTTGTGGTCGGTGAAATGTAAGCTAAGTGGTTCTTGCATACGAGCACACACCGACGGCAACGAGCATCGTCAACTACAAACCTGTATCGCGATATGGTTTTGATTATAAAACCATTGCTTTAGAAAACACCTGGCGTCTTTCGTTAAGAAGCTGGCGTCTTTTCGTTTTGCTTTAGAAACATCTGGCGTCTTTTCGTTTTGCTTTTAGAAAACATCTGGCGTCTTTCGTTGGTTTATTTCATCAATCAACGGCGTTTTGAACAAAATTTTTATTGTTTAATCACGCACAGGAGAAATCTCACCAAGCACTACCTTGGAGGTAAACAATGGCTGCTACTGGGAATGAGAGACAGCAGAAGTCGGCTTTTAACACTTCTACTTCTACTAACGTTTCCTACTGGAACATGCCAATGGCTGCTAATGGGGAATGAGAGATAGAAGAATTCGGCTTTTAGTTAACGCGCACGCACAGTTTTAGTTAACGCGCACAGAAATCATTTTCAGACATAAGGATCAGTTGACTCGCGAATTAGTAGAATCTTACCATATCCGCAAGAGGGGACATGACTGTGTCAGTCAAGCCACTATTGTGCTACACGATAAAGAATACGCGTATCTAGACACGTAGTGATCCAATATCTCGTGAATAACATGTAACGCAGGAAATACTTGTAATCCCGATACGAGTATTTTGTTATGTATACTTATATATTTTGTTGTTGCACCCTGCTCTGTTGCACATGCGCAAAGAACCATGTATCTGCTTATTTATACGTTTTCTCTTTAATAAAACTTCAGTTGTGAGTGTAAGCGCTGTCCTGTCTGCTACTACTTGTGTGTGTCTCGGTGGGCTTCGACAAAGTCATCAAATATGAACGTAAACCAACTGGCCCAACTTGCCATCTTGCCACATTTCATCGCCTGCGCTCACTGGTGGACTGTGTCGGACAGGGTTGCCGTTGGTGGCTACTTTGCGCCAAATTGGCTACTTTTCGACCCCGTCTGGCGACGAAAGTTTGGATTTGGCGCCATGGCTATTTTATGGCTACTTTTAAACTGCTGATTTGGCACATTAGGTAGCCATTCTTTCTCATTTTTGCAGACGAAACACATTGTTTTTAAGCTTTTCTCTCGCTTCAGCGGATGCGTACGGTCGTCCTCCACCCATCAGTAGGCTGGTGCGCATCGAGGCACCCTTACGCGACGCTTAGCGCGTCTCCAAATACGGAGTGGCGAAGTTGCGTATATGGTGACGAACACGTGGCCGGCTGGGTGCTCAAGCTTCCCGCCATCTAATGTGATGCTACGCGCAAGTTTTACGAATAATTATGATGCGCAGTGCGTGTTCTCGTGTAAACTTGAAAAAACAGACATCTGAAACAAAACTTAGCTGGCTGGTTCAGCTACAACCTGAATTTGGTCTGCAGTTACCACGAAAATCTGTTTCAACTTTACATGTTCCTTCTGACTTGCTGGCTGGAATATTTTAATATAACTTTGTGTCTGGCAAGAACTCATATTCTCTACATAAAATATATGCACGCGTAATGAATTTATCATAATTGGTTCACTTAATTTATTTCCAACTTACCGGTGGTTTTCTATGCTCTTACTTATTCAAAATGGTATTATTTATTGATCAATACTAAATCTGTTTATAATACCACTTCTGTTCCACTTGGCTACAAATTTGGCGATAATATTAGATGGCATGGCTACTTCTGGCTACTTTTGGCTTGAGTTCTGGCTCTTTCTCAAGTCCACCCAACGGCAACCCTGGTGTCGGAAGAATAAAATTATGTCACTGCTCATAGTTTTATCCCGGTCGCAGTGTGGCTCCAGTGCCAGCTTGAGAAGCGGAGTTCAGTGAGCGATTATTGTTTCGCATGGTAGTGTTGCGATAGCAGTATCTTGTATCTTAAGATACACGATACATTATTGAATGTATCGGAAATACAGATACAGATACTGGTCTTGCGAGACGTATCGCGATACAAATACAAGATACCCAAGGAGTATCTAAGATAGTATCTCCGATACATGTATCTTCGATACTGCCCAGCCCTGGTTCTCAGCATTACCAGCGAGATTGCGAGATGGCGCGAAGGGCGCGCTTGGCGCCCAGCTCGTTGTCATGCGTGCGCTCGTCTATAAACGTGTACTTTGCCCTACGGTGTGTGGTCGCGTGTGTGCGCGAGCGCTTATCGGGTGGTGGGGGGAGGTTTGTATGTCTTCGGCTTTCACCGGAACGATTGCGTGGCAGTTACAGAGCGCAGGGAGGTCACTTCGCTGGCTGCAGAGTCCGCGTTTGCGAAAAGGGCGCGCCGTTCAAACACATTGAAGTAACGACTGTGACACTAGTTAGTCTGCGCTCATCCTGTGCGTATACGTTTCGTGCATCCTGTGTGTTGGAGCAGCGCGTAGAGTGTTGAGCTGTGAACGTTGTTAGTTCGCGCTCATCCTGTGTGTGTTCTTTTCGTGGGTTCTTCCTTCTTGAGCAGCACGCCGCACGTTTTGATCTGCTTGCCATTCTTCGCGGGACATTTCAATTTGTTGCTATTGCATTTGTTGCTTCGCTCTTGCGGCGAAATAGGGACCTGTCTGAGGTGGTGAATAAAGCAATTACGTAGTTTCATTAGCGGCATTGGCGATTCGTCCTTTTGTATAATATTCGCAGCATTTTAAAGAAAGGCTGCGGCATTGGTCTTCATGCTTTGTGGTACATTTTGGGAATGCCTAATAATAAATAACTTTCCGAGTAATGACGTTTCTTTTGTGGTGTGGCAGCAGAGCTTGTGGGACGTGCAGATGATTGATGGTCACAACGAGACCTAAGGTGCATTTTCTGCAGATGACAGTACAGTTTATGTATATTGATAACTTGACTAGATTGGTATCTAAAGTGAGCGTAGTGTGGTAAGCAGCTGTGGCTACATTGTCACTTTCCTGTAATAAATATTCTATTGAGCAAGAAGAGTTCTTCGTTTAGAGTATCAGAATTCTAAGCGCGGGATGCGGCCGAGACAGCGGTTGAAACCACCCCACTGACACTTAGACAAAAAATATTTCATTGTTTTTTTGGTGTATGACTACGTTCCAGCTGTGATTGTTGAAATTGTGTGACGATGAGAACAAAACTTACATGGCAACCGTGGTTTTCGTCGGCATAAGGGATTGGTTTGACGGCAAAGACAAAGCAACCATTGTCTCCCACGCTTACTGCTATTACAGTGACATTGAGTAAATTGCAGAAGAGACACACCATCTAACTGAGAAAGGACATGACGTTGCCTTTCAATGGCTTCCAAGTCATTGTGGTATTATCGGCAATGAACGGGCCGATCAAGCTGCCCGTTCTGCCCATGCTGAAAACAATCGGATATCAATTCCACTCTCCAGAACTGACGCTGCACGGAAGCTCCGCATGCTTGCTCGCCGACGCACCACATCACAGTGGAACGAGCCACACTTCAAGCACGCACGATTATATACACTAGACCCAACGATGAGTCTTCAAGTTCCTCCAGGACTTCGCCGAGGGGACGCTACCATACTGTGCAGGTTATGGTTGGGTGTCGCATTTACCAATGCGTACGCGTTCCGCATAGGAATGGCCGACACCGCAGCCTGTGACCATTGCGGCAATGACGAAACTATACAGCATATTCTGTGCGAATGCCCGCAATACCGTTTGCAGAGACAGTCGTTGTGCAAGGCACTCGAACAACTGGATGACCAGACTTTTTCGGAAGTCAGAATCCTGCGCCACAGACAGGACTCAACGTCGCATAAGAAGGCTGTGAAGGCGCTTCTGCGATTTCTGCGTTCAACCGGTCTCTCCAAACGACTCTAATCAGAACCTCCTACATGTGTGTGCATATGTGGGCATCCTTTTTTTTAATTTCTTCTCTCTCTCTATCCTCTTTCCGACCCCCCCTTTCCCCGCCCCTGTACAGGGTAGCAAACCGGTTCTTCTACCAGGTTAACCTCCCTGTCTTTCCCTTTATCTATTTCTCTCTCTCTCTTGAGTATCGCTGTGCCTGAGCAGAAGCTCAAGTGGTATGGCAGTCGGAATAACATACCATAATACTCGCATGCTTTTGATACATTATCACTGATTGATGCCCCACAGCAAGGTGCTCTCGTAAACACTGACCAAGCGCTCTCTGTCCCTCTGCCTAGCAATTGAGATTTACTGCTCATTACACCTACGATGTGTCTGCATTCCAGATAATTAACCATTTCGCTACCATTCACGTGTATAGTCGTCATGAGATTTTGTAACAAAATGGTCGATGACGTCTATACTCGTCATCGACAAAAATTAGTCCCACACGGAACCAGTCAAGGCCAGACATGGTGGTCTAGTGACTATGGTGCGCGACTGCTCACCCGTAGGTCGCGAAATCGAATCCCGGCTGTGGCAGCCGCATTTTCGATGGAGGCGAAAATGCTCGAGGCCCTTGTAGTTAGATTAAGGTGCACGTTAAAGAATTCCAGGTGGTCGAAATTTTCGGAGCCCTTCACTACGGCGTCTCTCATAATCATATTGTTGTTTTGGGACGTTAAACTCCATCATTCATTACGGAACCAATGAAGGATATACTCGCCATAATTGTGTTTATTGACGCTACATGGCCACACTTGTTCATGTTGGGCCACCTGTGTCTCGGATTTTATGTTATTGCAATATTTCACTGTATAGCCATGCGGTGAAGTCACCTTCAAGCTATCTTATTTTACACGATTAGGTAAATAAAGGAACATCATTGAATTGAAAGAATTGTGCAGTTTTATTCCGAAAAGAAGCTGTACAAATTGAGGGAAAAAAAGTTCTAAGCTTTGCATGTTTTCCTTCCTTTGTTATGGTCGCGAAAGGGTTAATAAAGTTGGGGAGAGGACACTGTTGTGTCGCCTAGTACCCGAGCTGCAATCACCACGCAGTAAGCGATGGGAAGCAACACTGAAGCTGTTTTGGGCGCGCGCTATTTGAACGCTACTGTTCGTCATATTTGGGGCTATGGTCAGCTGAGCTGGAAACGCGTGGTAATGACTTTTCGACTCCGTCAGTGCGGCGCCCACGTCACAGTTTTCCTTAGTCACGTGGCCAGCTGTGTTTACCTTACCCCCCGGAACTTCTCCTACCTCGCTCGGTGGTCCTTGAAACCGAAACTGAGACTGGGCGCTCTAGAAACGTCTATAAATAAATAACCATCCCACACTCGCGCAAACAAGGTTTCCAGCCGTGATAAGTAAGTCATAGGCTACCTATTGCAACGAAAAAAAAAAAAAAACAAGGTGCAAGATTTTTGTGTCAGTGCTCCTATAAGTGAAGTACTTCAGAGGCTCGGCTGTCGTCACCTGTCGTCTCTTGTCGTCTCCCAGCGACACACTCAAAGCAAGTGAAAAAAGGGCCCTAGAATATGTAGCAATTAGCGGAGCTGTATCAAAAACTAGAGATTTAGTTAATCATTATAGTTAGCGCAACCATTAGAAAGGTGCCAGTTTCAGAACCCACAATGCAACGCTAGTTGATGCATGATTTGCCTTGCGTAAAGCAGTTTCGGTCAGGGAGTGATATTTTTATACGACGACTGTGCCTTAACTTTTATGACGTTTGACATGAATCTTTGCTGAATCATTTGTGCCTGCTCCCGAAAGCACACGCCGACTAATTGCTTTGCTCTATAATTGAAGTTGTGAAAATAAAGCGTGAAGTATGATGAGTTCTTTTATATACAGGAGTCCTTCTTTAGGGGAATGAGGCTTTTTTCAGGCAGAGTAGAAAATTCTAAGTAAATTAGAAAACGATGTCCATGTAAGCTTATGACTGTCAGTGTTGTCTATAGTCTATCAGTGAATTGGGTTTTGATATAATGAAAGCGCAATTTTCTTCGATTCTTAGCTCATATTATTTCTAACATTGCAGATATCTCATGTATCTCGACTAGCATCCTACTCGCTAAAACTCCATTGATAACCAACGCAGGCTTGTTGTGAATCATGCTTGTAATGGCGGCTCATTCTTGCTGGTTCTAAACTGAAGAACAACAATTCTAATGTGTCCGGGCTATAAAGTATGTTTTCTATAAGCGCTGCGTTCATCGTTTAGAACATTTATACATAGATGGCAGAAGAAATCATCAGGCCTGCGTCCTCTTTATATTTATTATTTTTGTTCAAATGTTTAGGACGTCTTTTTCTAGGTTACATACGTAAGACTGTGCGGTGCTGACAGAAAAGACGAAGGAAGGTAGAAGTTCACAAGGCATGCGCTATCGTGCGCATGCTGTCAGCGCATCTCATCTGCACTTATTTCGTCTTTTCTGTGAGCGCTGCACAGTCATAAGTATGAACCAATAGCAACTATATATATAGTGCAGTTTTCCTTCTAAGTTCGTTTTTACGGCGGAGCTAGGCTATTCCTTAAAGGGGCCCTGCAACACTTTTTGAGCATGGTCAGAAAACGCTGCCGATCGGTAGTCGAGGCTCCCGAAAACATTCAGCTAAAAATTGACACAAAGTCAGCTAAAAATTGCTTTCTCTTCTCTCGACAAATGACGCTACAAGCTCAAAAATCCCTCGTCACAGCCATTGTATCAGCCTTTGGCTGATTTGAGCATGGCGCGCCCGGTCGTTACTCGGGCCGCCGCGGGAGGCCGCGACTGGTCCACGCGCGAGCACGCGTTCGAACTGAAAAAAAAACGCGTATCCGAAGAAAAAAATCGAGAAAAGGGGCTCAGGGTCACAAGGCGCCCATGACGTATTTTATTTCCCCGTGCCATCCCTCCCTGTTTAGCTTACAGCGCTTTCGTCGGGACGAGAGAAGAGAGAATGCAATTGTAGCGTGCGACAAATCTTTGTAACTCCGTTCGTACTGGACGAATTCTAAAATTTTTTTACGGTGGTGAATTAGTGAGGCAATAAACTCCTTTAGTGAATCGATTCCATGGCTACTTGGAAAAGTGTTGCAGGGCCCCTTTAAGCCATTAGTCGTCTACTGAAAACTATCATCACCCCTAAACAAGCATTTGCTCTCTTCCTCTTCGTTGTCGTCTTCACCTCCTACTTTCACCGGCGTGTGATGCAAAAACTCTGATGGGCGAGATAACGAGTACAGAGGGGTAGAGAGAAAGAAATAGAAAGGCGAAATAGAAAGATTCTTGGCGAAACGGGATTCGAACCCCCGTATCCGCAATCCGAAGCTGAGTGTCGTAACCACCCGGCTATCCAGGCACGCTCGGAGAGAATAGCATAAATTTGCATAGTATAGTATAGCAAGGGGGGTGGGAAAGGGAATTGTGGGTGAGGAGAGAAGTTAGGATGAGGAGAGAAATGAGCAGGGGAGAAAATAAAACAGCATAAAAAAGAGAAAAAAAAAGATATAGCAAAAGGGAAGAAAGACAGAAAGAGAGAAATAGAGAAAGAGAAGGGAGAAATAGAAAGGGAAGGAAAGGCAAGAGAGCGGGAGAGAGAAAGGGTGAGAAAAAAGAAATGCACAAAGAGCGAAAGGAAGAAAGAGAAACAGACAGACAAAAAGGACTTAGAAACAATAGGCAGAAGAAAGAAAATGGAATAAGCAGATGAAGAAAGAAAGAGGGAAATTAGGTGAAACAAAGAAGGCCGCCCAGCTCCACACTTCCTTGAATATCGGCATCTATAAAGCAAAGCTGTCTTAAATTTTTCTCCACGGCCTTCCTTTCCTGGCAAGTTGCTTTCCCAACTCCTCCTGCATGATAACCTGCAATGTAGCCTGTTGACTCAGATACGCCAGCTAGCCAGTCTAATTTTGAATGCAATTCCTGGTATGCCTGTTTTTTTCGCACAACGGGCATTACATTCTGCTCCCTGATTAAGGGGAAAATATCAGCCTAGAAATCTTTTAGCAGTTATGGCCGCAGTGGGTGCGTATATTATCGCCGTTCGTCAGGCATTTCTCTGTACCCACAGAGGGATTTACGCTGACCCGACGACGCGCCACCCGCTTTGTGGAAACGCATCCAGAATCTCAAGGAGCTGGCTTCCATAAGGATAGGCATTACAGAGAATGGGCAGAATTGAAAGAAGCTATGGCGAAAATTTCTAAATTACCTATGCTATTATGATTGCATAATTATTATACTAATTAATCTATAAATACTGGGTTGACGGGGGTCTTCCGCAAATATTGGCAGTCTAGTAGATACCACACGTCGCAATCACGTCATTTCCGGAAGCGATGTGACCCTTGTAAATCTGGGGGATCCTTACATAAAACACATTGGCTTAAAATATTTTGGCCTGCGGAAAACACGTGAAAGAAAAACAATGTGTTTTGTAGGAAGTTAAACAGCGTGAAGGGAGTGATTTTTCTTTTGCTGCCAAGACGGATGTTCAACCTTTTTTATGTCTGCCGAGGTGACATGGTAGCTAGGTTATTGTACTGTTGAACTCAATGTGGCGGGTCCAAAGCCCGCCGTAGCGGCGGCATTCCTTTGTGGGGCTAACGAAAAAAAAAAAATATCCATTGGCCGCGTGCGCTTTAAGGAACCTGGGTTTTTCATAGTGAATTCAGTTTTGCTCACTACGCGGACCCATCGCATCCTCGTTTCCGTACATGCAAAGCGCAGTTGAACGTGTTCATTGAACACCTTGGCCGCCATTGACATAGAAAAAAAACTTATAATAACGATCTCTGAAGATCAGTCAAAGTTTTTATTGCCACAGTTTTTTTTTTATCAATAGAGGTCGTATGATGATTTTTCAGATTTTAGGGCCGCCGAGGAGGATGCCGACGCCTGCGTTGACGGTTCGTAAGGCATACGTGTCTACGACCGATACGGCGACAGGTGCATTGTGGAAGACATACGGGATCATCTGGTCTTGTGCAAGGCTGAAAAAGTGGGTGCAAAGATATGAATCGGCGAGATCAGTTCTTAAGCATGCCCTTGTATGGTTTCATCATTTTGCCTACACTAGTATTCATGGTTATTGAACATTGTAGAAGCTTCGGGCTGAACGGTCATTATTGGTTACAATAGAACTGTTCAGAAATCTGCCGTGGTGGTGCAGCGATTACGTGTTCGGATGCTGACCCGAAGGTCGCGGGTTCGATCCCGGCCGCGGCAGTCGCATTTCGATGGAGGCGAAATAATAGAGGCCCGTGTACTGTGCGATGTCAGCGCACGTTAAAGAACACGAGATGGTCGAAATTTCTGGAGCCCTCCGCTACGGCGTCTCTCATAATCATATCGTGGTTTTGGGACGTAAAACCCGAGATATTATTATTAGGTCGCGGGTATAATTCCAGCCGCGGCGGCTGCATTCCGATTGAGGCGAAATGCTAGAGGCCCGTGTACTGGGTGATGTCTGTGCACGTTAAAGAACACCAAGTGGTCAAAATTCCCAAACCCCTGCAGTACAGCCTCCTTCATCATCATATCGTGGTTTTGGAGCGTAAAACTCCGTATGTTATTTGGATAAATGTTCTGGAAAATGGCGATTGTTATTCTTTTTAGTATTAGCAAAATGGGCTTGGGAAATTAAATTTTTAATTTATTTTGCTTCATGGCTGCATTGCTACCTTCACTTCTTACCTTTTTGTGATTCAAGTATATTTATTTCCCTAGGATTGGTAATCGATTTGTGCATCCAACGTACTATTTCAGTTCATGTTGATATCGAAAGTTTGGAAGGTTAGGAGGCGCGATGAGTCGATAATGCGTAATTTGCTTCGTTAGTATTGATTGATATTGAAGCAAGTACAGAATAGCACTTTAGTTCTATTACACATAGTGCTAATCTTATAAGTTCCAGCCTAGCGAAAATTGAGAGTTTAGAAAACATAAGTAATACTTTAAGGCGAAGCATATCATGGGAATCTCTCCGAAAGGTGCGAAGACTTACAATGTCTCGCCAAGTCATTTAGGTGATGTCAAGTGTTTCTGATGACCCTAAAAGCCTATTTTGTTTTCTTACAAGTGCGCCTAGCAAATGGTCCACTATTAAACTAGGCCATGCAATGTCTACTATTCTTGAAGAATAACATACATCGAAAAGGTAATATCTATAGCAAAATAAAACTGAAAGCTAAGTTGCATAAAAAATCTTGTATGCAAACTTATGCATTGGCCAAAGACGACACGAAGGTGAGAGCATGTTGAAAGGGTTTGCAGCGCAAGCACGGAACTGATGAAGGAAAGACGTTGCAGCGAGAAACGGAAGGCAAAGAGGGACGACATGATCGCCGTTTCACTATTTCACGGTGCACTTAAATTCGTCGTCCAAAGTTCACTAATTAACTCTCGCTAATTATATTTCGCTATTATGAGTATCAATACTTAACTCTCGCTGATTAACTCAGTATTTAATTGATTTGTTTGGCTGATCAACATACATATGCCACCCAGATGTTTACTCACCTTTCCATGGTTTCGCTTCCCTAAACGTCAGTTAGCTGAATCATTCAGATACCGCTTTTAACAGCGAAGTTGTTTAAAGGGGCCCTGCAACACTTTTTGAGCATGCTCAGAAAACGCTGCCTATCGGTAGTCCAGGCTCTCGAGAACACGCGAGCCAAATATTATAGCGCAGCACGCGGCGTGGAATTCATAATAAATTCTCAAAGTCAGCCAGAACTTGCTTTCTCTTCTCTCAAAAATCACTCGTCAGTGTCGTCACCGACGAGAGTATCACTCGCATCAGCCATTGGCTGATTTGAGCATGGCGCGCTCGGTAGTTACAGAGGCCGCCGCGGGAGGCCGCGACTTGTCCACGCGTGCGCGCGCGATCGCAATGAAAATTGGCGTATTCGAAGAAAAAAAAAAGAGAAAAAAGCGCTCAAGATCACGAGGCACGCGTGACGTATTTTCTTTCCCCGTGCCATCCCTCCCCTGCTTAGCTTCCAGCGCTTTCGACGGGACGAGAGAAGAGAGAATGCAATTGCAGCGTGCGAGAAATATTTGTAACTCCACTCGTACTGGACGGATTCCAAAAATTTTTGCGGCAGTGAATTCGTGAGGCAATAAGCTCCTTTAGTGAATCCATTCCATGGGTACTTGAAAAAGTGTTGCAGGGCCCCTTTAAGGCGGAGGTTGGCCGTCCATCGTACTCGCTGAGCGATGACATCACCTATGCTCGCTGAGCGATGACATCACCTATGTGACGCCTAGTAACGCGTTGGAGCAAAAAAAAAAAAAGCAAAAAAAGGAATACGAATGAAGTGGAGAGGAGGAGGAGAAGAAGAAATAAAACCAAGTGAAATTTTTTGGCGGGGCGGAATCCGAACCCTGCTGCCCACTGTACGAATTGGGCATCGTAACCACTCGGCTATCCAGGCACGCAAGCAGAACTACCATTTGTGAGAACCACAATGATTGCGTTGCTGTGCGTGAGAGAACGAGAAAAATCTAGAAAGAGCAAGAAAGAGAAGCAGAGAGATTGTGATTAACAGACGCCAAGAAAGAAAGAGAAAGAAATAGACAGAGACAAAGAAAGGGACAGAAAGGAAGGAAAACTGAAAGAAATAGAGAAAGTTAGCTAGCCTCAACTTAGCTTTTCCGGGCTTAACTATCCCTCTTTCTGCCCATGTGGTAATATTTAGGCTGAATTCACCATCTCGAGGCTAGGCTTGGCTGGCATGCTAAAGAAGGCCGCCCAGCTGCGCTGTTCCTTGAAGCTTGAAACCACCACTTTGAGGCTGCAGTAACTTTTTCTGATTCATGTGCCTTTTGCACCGCTAGCAAGCTTTTGTTTGAATCGGTAACATAGAGTTACACAAGCAACATCACATGACGGATTGAGCACGCTATGGAGCATATCTTGTGGCTTACGTGAAACAAACAATCTGGCGGAAAGGGCTCCGTGTCGAGACTTGATATATCCCTGCATAAAAGAAAAAAATGTGGACAACTTCAGCTGCAGCAAATAGCAGTTTGAGCGGTTGTTTCCTGTATTCAAGAAATAACCGTGCGGTAATAGATATGAATTTTTTACGTTCACATTTTCACGTTTATTTTCACGTGTAATTATTTAAAATTAAATGTTTACTGATGTATTTAATATATTTGGTTTTACAGGTAGAAACGTTTGTTTCCTGTGTCAGTTGTTACGACTTATGTTTGTATAACTAACCAAGGTTGCCACTCCAGTTCTCTTACTGTCAGACCATCTTCTGTATATTTGTGATCCTGTAACTACTTCATTTGAAATAAGTAAATCTGAATCCTAATCAGATGTAGTGCTGAGGTAGCCATGGCGAGATTCATTGTGCAGGCTATTTGCGAAGGCGGACAGAACGGCAAGTGCTACGATCACAGAAAGACTCCTTGCAGTATTCTTATTCTGCCTTCTTTTCGTTCGTTTTCAATTTTCTCCTTCAGATTAAGTGGATAGTATGCAGAAAATAAATTGTGCAGCACTTAGCGGAGATGTGCAAGCAAGCAAAATATTCCTCACCTCACCATGACTGTAAGTGCGGCCATTAGAACGAGTACAAGCTTCACAGCTAACATTATAAGCACGTCCCAGCACACGCTTTCTTGCGTTAAAAAATATTTGGGTGAGGTATGGATGCACTTATACGCCGATTGTGGCTTATTATGAATCATCGAACGGGCGTTTTTAGTAATGTGATTCTGAAATGTACAAAAGTAGATTTCTATTTGTGTCTCTTGGAAGCAATCATGATTATATGGTTAAAACATTAAGTATAATGTACCTATATTACATGCCGCAGTGTATGGCTGTTGCCGTTTAGGAATGAGCCTTTTTTAGTGAGTGATTGAGAGTAGAGAATTATATCCATGTGTGCTCTCAGTTCTCAGAGTTAATTGTAGACTGTTGGTTAATTGAGTTCCAACGAAATGAAAGCATAGTGTTTTCAGTGGCTCACTTTCATTTCCATGCAAATATAGCAGCACTAAGGCCTCGTGGGGATGGATGCTCCTTCTCAAACGTCGCCTAGTAAGGTCGTGTGTGAGTGTTCTAAATAATTTTCTTCAAGCGCCGCATTCACAGTTAAGAACACGTATCCTAAGGTGGTGCAGAAAAAAAAAGAGCTCTTTCTCTTACCTGCAACGACGTCTTTCTGCTTTAGTATGTTCACCGCAGGACTTAAATATAGGCTTCGAAATCGATAGTCGTATTTTACAGCACTGGTTGCAGAATCTCTAGTGATGAATTACCATGTGAATCATGCTTATGTGACTTCGTTGCGCGGCTTGCGGAAGGGGAAAGTGATTGAATGCCGTGACAAACCGATCGCTCTCGAAGGCAGCCTTGCATTCGCATGACTTTGCAGTTATACTTATGGTCAAAGAAACGTACCTCGAAAGAAACTACACCTCGTGCTGGTGTAGTTTGCTATTGAGATGCTATTACGTTGTCATGTTTCTGTAATTAATGTAGCAGAAAACCAAAACGCTACCGCATGTCCAAGTTCATGTTCAGAACGCTGCAGCCAGGAGTGTTGAAATCACATCGTGCCATCGCGATTCGGAACTATGTTTTTCGTTCTTCGCTTCACGATGGTGCTGTAGCTGTTAATAATGAAACAGCGTGAGGACGAGAGCAGCCGTTAATGTAAGCAATTGTGGTAGTCAGCCTTACGGAATGCATTAAAGGAGTGGGCAATGCAAAGATGGTATCAAGGGCTTATTTGCTGCAAAAGCAACAACGGTGCATATCGGTGACATTGACGGCGAATGAGATGGAGATAGGCACACCTTCTTAGACGTCATGAGGTGACCTAATTGGTATTGCATCTTAGAAACGTTACAGTGCACAGAAACACGCCGTGGAGCACAAGATGACATCGCCGGAGCTTCTAGCTATAGTTCAGCGCTGTGTCTTGTGTTTTCTTCCTTGGTGTCCGTCTGAGTGCGCCGTAACGTTTCTTATTAGACTATTGTCATATTTCTGATTATGCAATATTTTACTTGGGTCATTCTGCCACTTTCACTGCTTTAACGTCATAGCAAGAACAGCACAGACGAAGGACACGTTTTCCACACAGGGACATGTTTTCCATAAATTAACCCCATTAATTTGCTTACTAAGCGCCATTAAGCTCCGGCATCACAAGTGAAGGCCAAGTACCCAGGCGTCAAAACTCGGGGGTGCCTCTGGCAGACTGTCATTACTGTTTATACAAGCGCTATATGCAATTGCGCAGGTGGAACGCTTTTTTTCAGTAGTGCACTGCACAAACGAGAATTGTCGATTTCTTTCTCCGTCACGCGCGCTAGCCCCTAAGTCGGAGATTATGCGCATGCAGGGCTGGCACGTGCACTTGAGCTGGCTCCGCTTGTCGTAACGGGACTGTTGGCGCTTCGTTTGGTCCGAGACGCCTGCAATGCACAGTGTGGTGTACGTAGCACTCGAGCGCTGGCAGTTTCCGCGGCAATATGTAATGAATGCTTATTGCTACAACTGCGGATAGCCAGAACTTCAAACACAGTTGGCGTTACGCCGACAGGAAGCTGCGCTCAGAATTCGCATTAGGGAGTATCGCAATTGTCGGTGAATTTTTTTTTCTGAAGAGGGGTATCAACTTTTATTAACTTAATTTTTAATGCACAGAAGGGTTACAACGTGACACGGTAGGTTCTAGTACGGGAGGCAATGATATCTTCCGTTGCCGACATTGTTGCAGCTGCATTCTGGACGGCACCTCGGGTCTCCTATTCCTCTGCAGGGCTGCAATGGTGGGAAAATCATGTGGATCCTTTAGTGCAAATCTTGTGCGCCCAAATATAGTTTCATCGTTTCTTCATTTCGCTCTCGCTGACATAGGGAATCAATCTGTTAGTTTGTGCGCTATAAAAACTTGGATATGCTTGCCAGATTGAAGAATTCGTCGGTTACAGGTTTCAGCACGAATTGGGTTGCTCTTAAAATTCAGTTTTTATTTTTCTCAATGTACAGTACCTTGCTGTTTCCTGGAAATTGCGATACATATGTAGGGCATCCACCGTTTGCTTAGAGCCATGCAGCAGTTGCGTGGATCAATCTTTTCTGCCCTTTCAACCAATGCCGTTTTTAATCACAGTATTTCCGGCCTCAGTCCATCGAATTCATTTTTCTCACCTTAGCAAATCTGTGTGTTGTCTGTTGACCTACGGGAAATTGAAACGTTTTGTTTGAATTTTCGTGTTTTGATATTTTATGCCTCTTCTTTTTGCCTAGCTGAACCGTTAACATCACGAGCAACGCGTCATACTTCCTGATTGTTTTGTAGAATCTGTGAATCTTTACATCTAAATTTCTTTTTCAGGATGTTGAACACCATTGTTATTCGTGAACAACTTTGCTAGGACCGCAACCTCAAAGAAAAATTGAAACCATAACAAATATACTGGCAGCTCAGTAGAGCACTGACAGTGGTGGTGCATGAAAGATTCTTGATGTTGAAACGATCCAAATGGCAATCATTTTGCCACTTACGCGCCACGAACAAGCTGGCTCGCCGGAGGGACGGACGCGACGACTCGATGTATCCCTGCAAAGAAGTTGGGTCGTGTAGTCAACTTTAATGCAACAAAATTGTATTGACTATTCGGCTGTAGTAAAAATATGGTTGAAAGGATTGACATAGTGAAGAAATCTACGTATTGAATCACCCTGCAGCAAAAATATTGACACTACTTTGGAGGCAGCCATGACTACGTTTATGGAAAAAAAAGAATTCGAAGGTACGCTAATTACCTGCGTTGAAATACGTTCCTTGTTTCTATTATTTTTTAAAGTATTTTATTATTGGCCACCAGCAGAGATGGTGTGAGTCAATAATTCTAAGGATCGTCATCTACATTTAGGTCAAAGAAAGTAAAAGCGCAAAAGCAACAAGGACGACCAACAAACGAAGACCACGGGACAAGCGCTGACTGCCAACTGAACTCCTACATTTAGGAGGCCAGATATTCTTAATCGTATTCACCGTAAAAAATAGACAAATAGGTGAACTTAAAATGAGCTCACTATGGTCATTGTACTGTAGTTTTTCGCCGTGAATGCCTCATGCACCCGCGACGAGGATTCACCGAGAAACATACGATTTTAGTGTGGTGGTAGTTATCGTCGAAGTATCGCTGATGATGGCAATGTCAGCAGAATTATCATTCAATAAAACTGCACGAATAGAAATTATAAACCTAAAAGAATATTATGTACATGTTCAAAGGTATACCTGAAATGATTTAATTACCAGTGTTGCGAAAATGTTTTCTAGTTCAGAGGTGTGCTTGAGCTATGATAAGTGGTAACGGGTAGCGACGAGACGAAGTGATGCTTTATTCCACTCAAGCATTGTCCTTTTTTACATTGCATTAAACCACGAAATACTAACCTGTAATATTATGAATGAGAACTATACATAATGTGTCTGACAAAGAAAACGAGCCCTTAAACTTAATTGCCTTCACCTGTAACACGGCATTTATAGGTTTCTTTTCATATAGATATACAAAAATTAGTGGTTTAATGAAATGTGAAATGTATTTTTGCTTTATTGGACAGAATTAAGGAAATGTAATGCTGTTGTGTCTTAAAATTATTTTGGTGGTTAGGCACATTTGCTAAAATATTAGCGTTCTAAAGATAAACATCAGCCTCCAACTTTCTATAGCCCTCAGTAATATCTGATGAAAAATTTTTTTTAAGAATTACCTTACCTGCACTTCATTTTCCCCGTTCTCTTGCATTGACGTAGGAGCTCGCCATCTCTTTATACATAAATTATAATATAACGTAAGGTGCGTTGAATTCGTGTTCTAATGATGTCTTATGAAGTCTCTGTTACCTGCTGTATAAAGTGCCAGTATTTGCTTACGGGAATAAATTAACGTGGATTTTACTAAAGAAGACTGACCTGTACCAGAACGTTCCCGTAGAAATTCCACATACTAAATGAAATTTGGTTCTCGAATTTACAGACAGCGAAGAGAAAAGGTCGGCCGGAAAATTTGCCAAAAGCTCGCTCGCCTTGCTATTCTACTCAGGGTGAGGATGAGAAAAATTAACGTCAAGGAATATCGAGGGAGCACGACAGATAAGACTCGGAAAGTGCAATCCCATCTGTGAAGAGATGCGTTTCTTCGCACGTTTATACATTCACCTTGTCAATGGGCAGTTCATCGTACCGTTGGTGACTGTTGATACATGTAACGTAAAAAAATATCTCAGTTAGGCGTTATTAGCGGTAAAGCCTGATAATTGTGACCCTCCTCTTTATTTTGTGGATATTTATGTGAATTGGATATATAAATGCACCGCCCCGCCACTTGCGGCGTTTTCTAATGCGGTGGTGGCACAGAAGGGCAGCACACGGGGGCTATACCATACATTCGGTTGACGATATGAATGCCACCTGCACAGGTTATTTGTGAAACATGCCAATGGTAACTGAATAGGGCTGAAGCAACATTAAAAAATACCGTGTACAAATAAAGACGGTGGATTTATTTTTAAGGAATGTTAATATGCATATTCGTCATAAAAACAAGCATTACATGAATGGCGCAATACGGAGCGAAGAAACAGGGTATAACACTCCGTGTGAGGATTTAATGACATTACTTACGGCACCATGGTGGTGAGAGCGAGCATTAAGAGTAGCGCAAATTTCACAGACGACATGAAAGGGCTTGTCAATGCACAGCTTTTCAAGCGCACGTCACAAGGTTGCAAAATATTACCGTAATCATACACAGATTGTGACGATACGGATACACAGCGCCTTACGCTTATCTTTTTTTTTTAGTGACGTGGCTTTTCAAAAGACGGTCACAGACTCGGAAGTAGCGAGGCTGATATGCAGCGAGTATGAAGTGTAATAAGTCAGTCGCACATGATTCTTTTGTTCTGAGCGTTTGGCTATCGGTTTCTTTTAGAATGACAAATGGCTGAAATGAGGAGTTCGACATTGTGATGTGCTAGCGAATGTTACGCAGCGCTTGTTCTTATGTATTAAGTTTGAAATATGCTAATCAAAGTTTTACTACACTAAAAATAAAACGGCTCTGCAGAAGTGATTCACGTATCAAGCTATTTAATTTACCATTTCATTTATCCCTTTTTTTTTTTTTGGAAAGGAACCGGCACTGGAACTCTTCACCACTTCAACGTACCATCACACGTGAAAAAGAGAGAGAGACATTTTTACGGCATTTGCCTCTCTGTGTCACAATGAGTTTTAACACTTTTGCGCACTTGCATAGAATTGTCATGCATTGGAGTCCGATCCAACTCACTAGCTCGCATAAAGCTGCAAGTTTGAGCATTTACCTGAGTGACGAACATATTTTGTCGAAGGACCGGCAACAGCTACATTTCATATTCACATAAAATTCTGCAGTGTTCACGTTAAGAGCGTTACATTTGAAATTATGTGCTATTGTGTTCTTTATGCATGAATGTTTGCGTCATAGATCTTAAATTTGTGTCGACCTTCCTGCATATTTGCGTTCAAGAAGTTTTTGTATTATGAGCGTTGCGTCTGCATAACATTTAACAAATCATTGGCGGAGAGTCTTCGAACTCTTTGCGCACGTAAAAACAAACAAAAAAAAGACAGCCGTTGTTGACGTTTATTTATATTGGAGCCTTTGGGCTAAATCTTATGCCCTAGGGGGGAGGCTGTATTGCATATAGGTAGGCAGTCATTTATTACTCTCTGGTGTTTCCCAAATAATCACTTGAGCTCAATACAGCATGTATTTGTAAGAGAATTGATGAATAAGTTTACTAGGAACGCAAACAGTGCAGAACTGCATCAATTTATTAAGCAGCTACATGAAGGAAAGTTCGTAGTTTATCGTTGGCTTATGTCGCAGGAAGCATTGTTTAGCCTAATACTTCAGCACAGAAGTGCTGTTTTTCCCCGCTAACTTGTAACGAGAATGTATTTGACTAAATGAACTTGAGCAATCACTGTCCCGACGTAGGCTTGCTTAGTGCAGTGGATAGATATAAGAAAATGCACACTGGCGTAGCCAGTAAGTTGTGCCCGGACTTCTTCGACAGCATGGGATTTCCTTTCACTTAAACGACGATTTCTTACGTGTATATTTTTCTTCCTACCCAATTCGCATCATATTCCCGAAATATTTATTATCATTCTGATTGTTCTCGCTTGGCACTATTTTATCAAGTTCTCATCGTCGTCTACCTCTACGTCAAGTTCCTCAAACATCAACCGGCTACCTTCTGTTACAAACACATCATTTGCATGACAGCTTTTGCTCAACTCTCGCAAAACACGACTAAGAAAACCTACCGGTAGTTCAATTCATTTTCTGAAGATTTTGAAGCCGCATAATATGTGCAGAGGGAACCAAAACGCTATCCACAAATGTAGCACCACGTGTCCAGATCTTTCTTTCTATTTCTTCTCGCTCTGTTTCCCTCACGTTTAATACTCTCACTTCCAACGTTATTTTAGCTGATCGGTGCATTGTTGCACAATTAACCTGCCTTATGAAAATTTATTGGTTATGACTTATCCCCTCATCCCGTGTACATCAGTAAAGTATCTGGTGTCAGTCGCACGTTCACATTCATGCTAAAAGCTGTTTTCAGCTTAGATATGCCCCAACCAAATTTCTCTAGGCACTTGTAGCAATTACAGGCTAAACATGTCCTATCCTATATGCTAAAATGCCAAGCACTCACCTTACACACACAGTGAATTTTTTATGCGCAGCGTTTGTCCTTCCAAATACCATTTACTGGGGCTTTCGGCTGATGGCCGGTTCATGAAGTTTGTGGGGTCTCGAGATGAGGCGCGCTGTCGGAACGAACGTACACAGCAGACGCGGTCGGGCAAACCAAACACGTGTACATTTATTCACTTGCTTTTACAACGACGATATCGCCAGCCGAATCAAATATATCACTAGGGACACGCTAAACAACCTTCTACAATATGCCAATTTAGCACACAAACAGCAAGGTAGCGCGAATGCGGCATCGCCGACGGTCGACTCGCCACGAGGGATCCACGGGAAACGACCCGTGGTTGCCGTACCGCGCGGATGTTTCGTAGGAGACGTCCATCCAGGCGTGCTTCCCAATCCCAAAGAGACTCGCTCCTGTTTCCCGCGCGCCAGCCTAGCCTCTCCGCCGCCAGTCGTGCGGCGCTGCTAGCGGCTCCGCGCTAACCCTAACTTACGCGAACACAGCCCCACCTCCCACTCGGCGGCTGTTAACCATAACTGCGGATAATCTGAGAGACGCGCGTGCGGCACGAGGCGCAAACCACCTTACAGGGGGTGGTAGCATCCCCACAAGTTTCAGGTCTATTCCATCGATCACCAGTAAGTCCGAGCAGGACTCGGTCGATTTCACGATATGATCCTGTGACAGCCCCCCATTTTCGGGAACCGGCAGATGATAGATTTACCGCAGCCACTGGTTCATGCTACTCTCCAGGCAGGCCCGTAGCCAGGGGGGGGGGGGGGGGCCTAGGGGCCCGCCCCCCCCCAAAATCGGATGGAGGGGGGGGGGGTTTGCCAAGAAAAAGTTATAAAAATTGGTGGTTTTCAAGGTTTTCAACAGGTGCCCCCCCCCCCCCCCGAAAAAAATTTCTGGCTACGGGCCTATCTCCAGGCATCGGGGATGAGTGCTTCGAGAGCAGTTGCGAAAAATAAGGAAGTTTACTTACATCTTGCTGCTGGCAGTTTCCTGTGTCGAGCGTTCAGATGATCTTATATGTTCTGAGTTTTATCTAGATTGCTGGGTAGGGAAAATGGTGATACAGTTTCCGTACAATCCGGTGTCTAGCAGCAGTGGTGCTACTCCCATTACACTGGGAGAAGTTAACAGATAAACTCTGCGGCGCTCCTGAAAAGGACCATGCAAGTCGATATACCTCATGCAATAACCATAGCGGAGCGAATGAACACAGAACAAGGGTGCGGCGCCATTCGGTACCCGTTGATGCCTAGGCACCACACCTTACCGGAAGCTTAGAAAGCGCCATGTGTCATTTTTTAAAATTTTTTTTAGATGCGAAGCATCTTATGCTCGGAGCTATGTCCGTCCCTCCCGCGTCCCGCGTCCGGCCACTTTCATGAAGGAGGGAAGCACCCATTATGCGAACCTACTGTAGTAATATGAAGGCCGTCAACCACTACCACAGTCGTCAGAGTCATGGCCGAGAGCACAGAGAGGCTGCTTAGCAATGGCTAGGCAGGTGGTGTCTGTCGCCCAGGTTGACCCCATTCCTTGATCTTGCTTGCATGTTTTTGGAGGGGGCTTAGTCCGTCCCTCCTTCCCATGTCCCACAGCACCACAGCGCATGCGCGTCCCCTCCTCCTATCCTCTCCTACGCTCACCCCCTTCCTCTACTCTAGGAATCATCTACTCTACGGAGCGGCGCCTGCGTCCCACATCCCCACAGCACATGCGCGTCCTCTCCCCCCTCTCTCCTCTAGGAATCCTCTACTCTACGGAGCGGCTCCAGCGTCCCACACCCCCACAGCGCATGCACGTCCTCTCTCTCCTCTCCTACGGTCACCCCCGTCCTCTCCTCTAGGAATGCTCTACGGAGCGGCGCGCACGACAGGTGGTGTGACAGCTGCATACTCCGCTGGGGGAGCCACGGTAGTTCCGCGGTATGAAAAATGCTTGCTTTTTGACCCGGCATATAAAAGTCGCACGAGCTTGGCAGCAACGTATAGGAAAATTTATTTAAAAAACAGCGCGAAATTAGCCCATTTTTACATGCTTTTGCATATTGTGAAGGGCTATAGGTCCGCCACGCTCTTGTTTCCACAGTGCCGCCTACCGCCCCAGCGAAGAGAGACCGAACTACCAATCGCTCAGAGCGGTCGCACTAGCTTGGTTTTCGCTTTGCGAGCGCGGGAAACGTGCTTTCTGAGGCATTTAACTGGCGTTTCTATCGCTATGGCTGCCTCTCCTTCATCATCCTGGAAAATAGGCACGCGATTCTGCTGGATTGCAAACTGTCACAAAAGTTTAAAAATGTCGAAGAGCCGAAAACTCTGTCTGTCAAGTTCTACTGCTTGCATTGAAAGCAGTGCGATGAGCAAAGGCGGCAAGGGTGGATTGCGGCGGTTCGGCACATCAAACGATGCTTTCCCGGTCTTGTCCTCTGAATGTAATTTTTTTCGTACACAGTATTGAAAATTATTATTTGGGAAAAACGCCATTGCCGGGGACATTTGAAAGGGAAGTGGGTTTGTGAACCGAAAGTACAACAAATAGCCGCTGTACATTTCGAGAGTGCGACGGACGCTGGCCTCCGAGTCAATTAGGCTGCCGTTTGCAATGTGAGAGCAGTGGAGCATGTTAGCTTCACGCACCACAGTTTAAATATTGCATTGTGAGTACCACTAATGTTTTATCAGCTGGTGGCGGTGCATTTCCCATCACTGCTCAGTGTAAGCAGGATTGAGCTGCCCGTTTACCCTTAGCGTTTATATTGGCCTTGCATGCAACTCGCCATGGTTGCTCAGCAGACTGGGGTGTTACGATGCTAAGCTCAAGTTGGTGGTTTCGATTCCCTGACACGCCAGTTCCATTACGATGGGGGGCGAAATGTAGCAACTCCCACGTCTATACTCGTCATCGACAAAAGTGGTCCCTCGCGGAACCAGTGAACACCCGCCACGGTGGTCTAGTGGTTATAGTGCTCGACTGCTGACCCACAGATCGCGAAATCAAATTCCGGCTGCGGCATCCACATTTTCGATAGAGGCGAAATTGCTAGATACCCTTATTTAGATTTAGGCGCACGTTGAAGAACCCCAGGTGGTCGAAATTACCGAAGCCCTCCACTACCGCGTCTCTCAATCATATCGTGGTTTTGGGATGTTAAGACCCATCAATTATTGCGGAATCAATGAAGGCTATACTCGCCATGATTGTGTTTCTTGACGCTAGATGGTCCCCACTTGTTCACGTTGGGCCATTTATGTCACAGCTTTCATATTATTGCCATTTTTGACTGTATACTCATGCGGTGATGTCACCTTCTAGTTAGCTTTTTTTTTCGCGATAAGTGAAATAAAGGAACATCCTTGAATTGAAAGAATGGGGTGGTTTTATTCAGAAAAAAAAAAAACCTCTAAAAATTGAGGGGGAAAAATTTGTAACCTTCGCACGTTTCCTTTTTCCTTCTTATGGTCGCGAAAGTGTGAATAAAGTTAGGGAGAGGACGTTGTTGTGTAGCCTAGCACCCGAGTTGGAATCACCGCGCAGTAAGCGATGGGAAGAAACACTGAAGCAGTTTGAGGCGCGCGCTATTCGAACGCTAGTGTTTGTCATACTTGGGGATATGGCCACCTGAGATACAAACACGTGGTACTGCCTTTCCGACTTTTTCCGGCTAATACTGTGCGGCCGCATACAGTGTAGGTTTCATATTAAGTAGAGCACTTCATGTGCTCGGCGGTCGTCCCCTGTCGTCTCTTGTCTTTTAGCGATACGCTCAAAGTAGGTTAAAAAAAAGGGCCCTAGAATAAGTAGCAATTAGTGGGGCTGTGTAAACGAGAAAGTTAGTTAATCATTATTGTTAGCGCGACCTTCAGATAGGTGCCAGTTTCAGAACCCACATTGCAACGATAGTTGATGCACAATTTGTCTTGCGTAAAACAGTTGCGGTCACGCAGTGACATTTTTATACGATGATTATGCCGTAGCGTTTATGATGCATGAATCTTTGTTTAGTCACGTGTGCCTGCGCCAGAAATCACATGCTTAGTAATTGCTCTTCTCGACATTCGGGGTTGTGAAAATCAGAAGAGTGGTAAGCTGGGCTAGTTGGTATGGATGCATTATAATAATTAACAGCGCGAAAAAACGAGACACAAAAGGAGAAGAACTACACAGGACAAGCGCTGACTTCCAACTGAAACATTTATTGCGCAAAACCCATGCTTAAATAACAAAACTACGCACCACGTGTACATGAGGGGCCGGATCGAAAACAACATATAAAAAGTACTATACGAAAGATGGCAAGATTGAAAATTTATCTGCGTAAGCTCAGGATAGTCCAGTTCTAAGGCAAGCAAGGCAATCGAGGGCTGAGCGACGCAACCGGTCGGACAGTGCACTGATGTGGGCAGCTTCCACAATTTCCCGCTGCGTTTGCTCCCGGTGCCGATACAAAATAGTGGTGTTATCAAAGAGAGGTACACAACCACAATCGCATGGGTTTTGCATGGGTTTTGCATGGTTAAGCATGGGTTAAGCATGGGTTAAGCATGGGTTTTGCGCAATAAATGTTTCAGTTGGAAGTCAGCGCTTGTCCTGTGTAGTTCTTCTCCTTTTGTGTCTCGTTTTTTTCGCGCTGGCAAATATTAATTTTGAAAATCGTTAAATATTATGCATATTTTCCATATTAAAAGTGTGTTTCTGTAGGGGAGCGAGGCTTTCTTCAATCAGAGTAAAAATTCTGAGCATATTAGAGAACATTTGTCCGTGTATGCTTATGACTGTCAGCGTTGTTTATGGACTACCAGTTAATTGGGTATTGATGTAATGAAAGCCTAGTTTTTTCGATTCTTCGCCCTAGTTATATTTCTAACATTGGAGAGCTGTCATCCATCTCGAATGATATTCTACTCGCTTAAACTCCATTGATAAGCAATGCAGGCTTATTGTCCAATCGTGCTTGTGATGGCGGCTCATTCTTGCTGGGTCTAAACTGAAGAAGTGTCCGGGCTCTAAAAATATATTTCAGGAACGCAAATTAGCAACTGTCTAAATTTTTGTTAATTTTATATTTAGAGTGCAGCTCTTAGACGCCCGTTCTTGCGTTCACCGGCGTCACCGTTGGTATTGTCGAAACCGATAGAGCGAAAGAGGACGAAAGAAAGCAAACACGGTGTCTGTCAATATCACTAGCCGCTGAGCTCTTCCCTCGCTTTCTTCCTCAGTCACGCGAGCTGGCCCCGAAGGTCAGAGCTCTTGTGCATGCAGTCTGGCACTTGCACTCCGGCTGGCTTCGCTCGTCGTAACGGGGCTCTTGCCAATGCCTCTCACTCTTTCTTTCTATGTTATCTTCTTCCTATCATCCTTACATCCCTCTTCCCCATCCTTTAAATCGCTGAGACCGTGGCCCCACGACGGGGGGGCAGAAAATAGCGTCCTTTTTTATTTCGTCATCTTTCTTGAACCACTCTCTGTCGGCGTTTTCGCTTGGTTCGCGACGCCTGTAATGATCAGAGAGTGGTGCGCGCCGCACACGAGCGGTGGCAGTTGGGAAGCGAAAGTAACTACGGTTAGATTAGTGCAACTGCGGTATAGCCAAAACTTCAAACACAGATGGTGTTGTGCCAACACGAAGCTGGGCTCAGAATTCGCATTAGGGAGTATCATAATAGTGAGTCCTTTTGGAAGGCAGCTCTTAGGTGCCTGTTCCTGCGTTGAGCGGCGTCGCAGTCGCCGTCGGTGGCGTAACCAATAGACATGGAAAAATAAAATGAGAAAAAATACCCAGGATCGAATGGGATTTGAACCTGGTCGCTCAGCGGGGCAGTCGAGTATTCTACCACAGAGCCATAATGGGGCTTGAAACTCATTAGCCAAAATGATCTCATACAGGCCTCATGTCCGGCTAGGAATCACGTTAACCAATGTAATATAGCGTGGCAGAACCGTAAAATCCCATTATGATAGTTGCGCAACGAGTGTGTGGTTCAATGCTTCCCACCCAACTGCAAAGCGCTCAGCCATAATTCTTCATCGTCATCAGCCACATGCAGCATCAACGAAAGTGCACGTATTACCTTGCAGAAGTGTAGCGGGCACCTCGCTTATTCGCAGAAAGACGAATGATGGCGTTGTGGGATGCTGTCCCAATTCACAAAAAAATATGATTTATGGCGTAGTGGATACCTTGCGGAAAGCCAAAACATCCATCAGCTTTGCATTAGGTAGTATCGTAATCGTCGGTGATTTTTTTCTTTCATTTCCCAATCGTTTAGACCGATGGGCCTGGTCGTCGTCAGGGCTTGTATTTTTTGCGCCTGTGTTTGCGGTGTGTCAGGTGAGACATGATGAATAGACAGTTGGTCGCATTCAATCGTACCGCAAGGAAACGTTCCGCAAGGAACGTTTGTGCGCGCAACATTGGGATTTACGCCGTAATTCTTCATTTTCAAATTTGCGAACGCACACTTGCGCAGCTGCCCACTCTGTCAATAGTTGGCGGCTTCAAACCACCAGACTCGTTGCGCACATCACATGTTTTGACGCCTGGTGCGATTCTACGATTTTGCCACGCGATATTACATGCGCTAAGGCAACTCCTACAATTTGATGACCTTCTTATAGAGTTTTTAAGAGAAGCAGTTTAAAGCACCTGCGTGACTCCGTGGTAGAACACCTTGCTCGCCACGCAGAAGGCCTGGGTTCAATTCTCACTTGGACCGAACCCTTTTTATCGTTTATTTATTTGCACCAAGCTTGAATTCTCAGTGACGTACAACGTCCGCCGCGTTGGAGCAGTGGTTATGGTGCTCGGGCTGCTGACCCGAAGGTCGCGGATTCGACACCAGCCGCGGCGGTCACATTTCGATGGAGGCGAAATGCTAGACCCGCGTGTACTGTGCGATGTCAGGGCACGTTAAGGAACAACAGATGGTCAAAATTTCCGGTGCTCTCCATTACGGCGTCTCTCATAATCGTATCGTGGTTTTGGGACGTAAAACATCACATATTATTGTTATTATTATTATTATTATTATTACTATTATTATTATTGTTGTTGTTATTATTATTATTATTATTAGACAAGGACAACAGCGAGTTTACGCCCACAACCAACTATACCACCGCCGACACCGACGCCGACACCGTAACTTCTACGAAACAAGCTCTTTAATGCTATCGCGTTAATATAATTCTGGCTACGCCTCTGGAACACACAGGTAAACCAACACGCAAGTTCATACTGAGGAGTAAACAACGTGGCGCGAGTACTTTGCACTCAAGAGCGAAAGAGAAACCTTTATTCAAGTGTCCTTGCTGGGGTCAAGAGTGGCTTGGGGGCCGGGAGACGGGCCCCTCCGTGACCCCCTTTCCTCAGGTGGCGGCCAGGCCTTGAATCTTGGCCGGCGTCTTCGGCAGCCGGACGGCACAGAGCTGTACCTGCGGGAACGTGCTGAGCAGCATAGCACATGGGCCTGTGCCCGCAGCTACTCACACAATAACACACAGCCCTTACAATTACCACGGCGAAGCAGTGGGAGGATATGCTGCACTCTATACTCCGTTTCATACATCAGGTGCAACGCTGTGAAAGCTATGCAAAAAGTCCGGTCAGCAAAATGTATAACTCCGCGCGTCAAGCTGGCCTCCGCGATGGGCTCCAGCTGTGCGCTGACGAAACTAATCGCGGAGGCCACAATACGAAAACACAGAGACGCTCAGCGATCCTGAACAACCTATCTACGACCATATAAATAATGGGGTTTCTTTATTTCTCAGGCACAAAGGATCTAAATTTGTTACTCAGTCTAAAACGAACAGAAAAAAAACACACTACGCGTAGTAAAATCATTGAACTATTTCTTCGTGCGAGCGCATGTACTGCAAGAAGTCTCGCTAGCTTCCATAGCGTTGCATATGGTGTATGAAACGGAGTATAGAGACGTGCTACACCTCTTCACCATCGCTCTGCTTGAAGAAGGATTCATGTGGACATTTATCTCAGGAGTGGTAACATTGTTTTATTGCCTTGACTTTTCTATACAGAAGTGCCTTACTATTTGTTTAATGGTAATTGTATAGCAAGTGCGCAGCGGTGTTCCTTTTGGCCATCGTTGCTCCTAAGCCTACATTCGCAGTCACTGCCGCAATCCGCGTTGCCTTTTCCTGGAGTGCAAGTCTAGAAAGATGAGAGGAAAAATATGTCTTCACGAGGTATATTCGTAAGTCTGCTGTTTAAGCAATTTATAATATTATTTTTCTTGACCTTGACTTGCTGTCATTCACGATTCTATTGTTTTCGCTATCATTTCGAGGCACCGGTATCTGCGTGAAGGAATGGTCAGCCTTATACTTGTTTCCGTTGCTGGTTCTGTGGGCTGAAAATATCAATATTTAGTTTTTATATACAAGGCGTTCGACATCGCAGTGCGTGAGAACTTCTGTTATAGAAGTTTTGGCGGTTTCGATAACATGCATTATATTTTATTATTGAAAAGCCTTGTGTATTGTAGAAACAGACGTATGGTGCTGGGTGCCAGAATTCAATGGGAAAACGCTACCCTTTCCACTCAGTTGCTCACAGCACCATCGGGAGCATTACTTTAATTGGTGTTCGCGGCCACTATGTCACGCATATACCGCTCACACTGCTCCAGATAGTGCCAATTTTTATCCTTGCATGCTACAATAAATAAATAAATAAATAAATAAATAAATAAATAAATAAATAAATAAATAAATATTTATTTGATAATTTCATTGATTAATTAATGTCGTTCATTTAGCGATGTGCACATTGCGTGTTTGTGCTCTGATAAATGAAAAACGCGCAATGAGGCCAGCCTCCATGTGGAGTGAACGTGAGCACCCACACAACGACTGTCTTCTTCATGTCTTCTGCCGAAAAAATTAAAGCGTTTAAAAGCGGAGTTAAAATTGCGAGTAAGACCATGAAAGATCATAGCACAGTCGCCGTCAGTACTAGGGAGTTGCCCTTGCATAGCCTGAGACGAGCTTGCAAATTTCTATATTTTGGCGTATTTGACATGCTTTTCAGCTGAAATAAGCCTAATAACTTGGCCAGGAGGACACCAATACAAGAGTGCATTTGCAATATTTGGAGAAAATCGGATATCTCAGCGATATCACTGCCTTTTTTTTATGTGAATGTGTATGCAGAAGAATGTTTGACTTCTCTAAATGAAGGCAATGCAAGTGTATTATTCCTTACGATGTTAACACATATTCCGTGCAAGCTCGTCTTGCCGCCCTTCTTTACGACAATCCTGCAGGGAAATGAAAGACATGTGATCAACATTGCACCGCAGGACTTGTTGCGCAGTCATATGACGTGATCAGCGATGTGATTGAAGCAACAGGACTGTAGACGAAATTCAAGCGCACAAACTTCGCAACTTAACAGTCCTGCTGAAAAATGTTGGGCGTAGCCGGGATGACATTTTAGAAGGATCATGTAGGCGTAGTGATGCACAATCCGGCCTACTTATGTACTGATAAGCAGCATCCGTTCGCGCATTCATTCCTACGTGGTCGTGCAACGCTAGACTGTAAATCACGGGACCATAGTACGGTGGATAAGCAATATGCACGGGGGCAAACAGAAACACTCAATAGCGTACTAAAGTGCTAACAAGTGTGAATTTTTAGAGTTGTTTCTCGCTGTGATGTTTTTCTTTGTAGCGATGAATTCCCGTTTTCTGAGTCCGAAATAACCTAAAACGTGGGAGAAGGTAAAATAAAAGATATAAGTCAATGGCTGCTTAGAAAGTGCGAATCTTCACGATGGAGATCATAAGGTAGTGCTTGCTCCAGGACTAGTTGGTGCAGCTTAAGTACCAGTAGTAGACTATGGGCCAAAAACACAACCACACAAGTAGACTCGAAATTGCACCTACAAGCTCAACTGCAACTACGACCGCAGGATATATTTTCTCTACAAAAGAGCTTCCTTCATTATGTGCTGCTAGATCACCCGTGCTCTGTGCGTGTTTTCTTGTGATCGTGTCTTTTGCGCTAAGTCGCCTACTGTTACTGGAGCTCATAAGGTTTTACTACATTTCCAGGTTACATCTGCTTGATGTTACATTTCCCTACAAGGGCGTCTGCTTTTGCAGTTGTTTGGTGGGTAGTGACAACACGGATCCGAGCTAACAGGGGCCTTCAACCCCCCTACAACGCACAGCAGTGCTTGGCTGAACCCTGTTCGGGGAAGAGGGGGTCCTGGTTGTTGAGCCAATGCCGTGTGTTTGGGTCTTTAACGTTCCCTGTCGGCGGCAGCCCTAGTGCCCTTCTGGCCCATGCTTTACGTAGACAGAACTGCCACATCGACCCACCAGGGAGAAGTCGGAAGTCGACTTTCCCATCTTGCTGTCTCTCTCCACGCATCTTCGTCTTTCTTTTTTTTCTGCCTTCTTCTTCTCTTGCGTTTATTTCGGAATTTCCTGCCGGCAAGGTTAACCTTGTGTACTATGTGTCCTCATGAAATTATTGCTGAGGATGATGGGAAGGAGGCGCTCGCAAAAAATAACAGATATAATTGAGGTCTGGTGGTCGACTAAGCTCACGCGGGCAGTACACATGCCGCCTCACGCCTTCACGTGAGGCGATGAGCCCGAACCTCTCACGTACAAGCTTGGACCGGGTAACAAAGTAACGCACAATTGTACAGCTACACAATAGTGGTGTGAAGACCGATGAAATAGCAGATCTTGCGGCCTTCTCCTCCTCCTTTTCCTGCTTCTCATCCTCACATCACTCTTTCTCAACCTTACTTCCCTTTCCCATTCAAACTATACTGTACAATACAGGGTTTTGTTATATTTTACATTGTCCCGTGACCCTCACTTCCATTTCCCACCTCTTGCTCTACTTAGTATACAAGGCTATGCTATATTTCACCCTCTCCTTTCCTCTTCACTTTTACTTCCCTTTCCACTTCTTTGCTATACCATACTATACAAGGCTATATTATGTTTTACCCTCTACCCCTCCTCCTTTTCTTCTCATTCTCACCTTACTCCTCCTTACCTTTCCTTACCCCTTCCTTTCCCACCACTTGCTGTACTATTCTACACATGGTTATGTTATCATTGAACCTCACCTCCTCCTCCTGTTCATCCTCTACACCCCTCAGCCCTTCCACACTCATTTCTAAACTATACTATACATCTACGTCCACGTCTCTGCTTCTACGTCTCTTTGCACAGCTGGGCCGAGTTTTCAGCATTTGCCAGTCACTGGGAGAACTGAAGCTTAAACGGATCCGCTGTTAAATTGACAAGTGGAGACCTTCTTCGCATGGAATAAAAGTCAACATGACAAACTGACCAGTGTTCTGATAATTGATGTTACTAAAGCAATTACTAAGCACAAGTAGATGAACATTGCCACGGGTTAGTGTCTGACGACGGCTTTATTCAATGCAGTGCGACAGCGCTTCTTGAGGGGTGGAATGCACATAATTTAATCAGTGTTAAATGATTGAAAACAGGACGTGACGCTACAGGAATACCTACCAAGCACTTGATCCTCACATTTGGCAGCAGTATATTACATGAATGCGTAGAAACAAGACACTTAGGAATGTGTGTCAGAACTCGCATACCGAAACCTTGGCGCGACTTCAGTGCCAGAGATATCGCCAGACATCTGAGATCTACCATGCATGGCTCACTTGTGCAAAGTGCATGTCTAATGATCACTTGGCAGATAACTGTAGCGCCAACTCACTCTCCTTGGCCATCGTTGACGCCAGGAAACACTGGTCTTGTCGCGTCAGCTCTGCATGAAAACGTGAAAAAAGATATCAAAGATATGAATGTCGAAGAAAAGGATATTTCTTTCAAAAAAGCCCGGATTGTTCTTAATCGTAACGGAAAGGACTTGCGCTGATATGGCATTACTGAGGGCGGTGCCGCTGCAGCTTCCGGCTGCCGTCCGTACCTCAGACAGTGGGGCAACGATTAGGCCACCTACGGCGGCGGCAGCTAACTCCACCCCACCATCTGCAAAGGACCAACGACCTGCGGCTTAGTAATCCAAATGGCCTCTCCTTCTGAAAAGAGGCCATGCCCCCGTATATATATATATATATATATATATATATATATATATTCATGCCCCTTATATATATATATAAGGGGCATGGCGGCAAAAAGCTGCCGAGAGTGTCCATATGATTGCTATCGCAATAACAGGAAGTGAAATAGGAGCATGACGGCAACTGTGACACGAACGCGATGATGTAGCGGCTTCAGATGATGTTGGCTTGTAGACACTAGGCGAGCTGCCTCCAAGTTTTCATCGCGATAGCAATTATATGGGCACTCTCGGCTGGTTTTTTGCCGTCGGCGTCGCCGTCATGTCCCGTATATGTATATGCATCTATGTATTTATAAAAGCCACAGAGAAAAATAATTCAGAAAAATGTTTCCGACGCGCGACATCGAACGAGGGACCTTTCGCTCAGAAGCGCGTGGCGCTAACCGCTGAGCCACGAAAGCGCACATCCTACAACCTTCAAACAGCGAGCTATTTATATACACCACTTAACACTGGCGATCTGGTACGCCGATCTCGGGGGGAAATATCAGCGTGTTCTCAGAATTACCAGCGAGATGGCGAGATGACGCAAACGGCGCGCTCGGCATGAGCCCGCTCGTCGCGACGCGCACGCTGATGCGCTCGTCTCCCCACGCGTACTTTGCCCGCAGGAGGTAGACGCCCGGGCGCGCGCGCGCTTATCTCGCGGTCGGAGAGAAGTGTACGTCTTGGGCTTTCATCGGAACGATTGCGTCGTAGTTACCGAGCGCTCGAAGCTCACTTCGCTCGCTGCAGAATCCCCCCTTTGCGAAAAGAGTGCGCTTTTCAAACACAGCGAAGTAACAACTGTGACATTTGTTAGTTCGCGCTCGTCTGTACCTGTGAGTACGTTTCGTGCGTCGTTTTAGTTTGAGCAGCGCGTTAAGTGCCGAGCTGTGAACGTTCTTAGTTCGCTCTCGTCCTGTGTGTGTTGTTTTTGTGCGTCATGTGTGCGTGAGTAGCGCGCTGCACTTTTCGATCTGCTTGCCATGCTTCGCTTGACATTCCAATTTGTTGCTATCGCATTCATTGCTTCGCCTTGCGGTGAAACTGTGACTTCTTCTTCTCCATAGTTGAAGCGCATTCCATCCCTCTCATTTGTGTCGAGAGATGTGAAACTTCTGGGTCGCCAAAATGACGTTGCAGAAGAGGAACCGGTGACAGAGTGTGGGCTGCTCGCTGAGCTCCCACCAATCAGCGGCAGCTGAAATGAGCAGTCCATTACATGAACGCATCGAGAACTCCACCGGTGGAGTGATGTATCTTATGTCGACATTCCTCGTTCGGGTTCAAAGAAAATACAAACGGCGGCGCGCCGCAATTGTTGGTCGGCGGCGGCGGCGTGATCAGTCTCTGGTATTCGGCAGCGGCGCGAAGGCGTGAGCAAAAACATGTGGCGGTGGCGGTGGCGACGCGGCGCGGTGGCGCACAGGTCTACAGGACACGTTAAAGCGTTTATCTTTTATAAAATTACTTAAAGAATTTAGGTTCGTGCTGTAATATGGCAATAAAGCCATGAATATTTCTTCGGCGAGTTGTCGTAAGCTTTGCATGCATAAACGAGTCATGCGCCATATAGTCTATAGCGCTACGTCTGAAGCCTCCTACGCTTGTGAAGGAACTGCTACCTCACGGTGCCTCTTCAAGATCTTTTGTGCTGACGACCAGCTGCTTTTTTAGTGCAGACATGAGAGGGCGCGTTTCATAAATATACGTTTATGTTAGTAAGTGCAAGAGTGCAACGAGCAACACTCGAAAGGACGTTGTCAAAAGAAAAGAAATTCATGCAATTTTGTAGGTAAAGGTGATCGCAGGGCGGGGCAGAGATACACAGAAAGGTATCGCAGAATAGAGATAACAAAATACATTCACAGGAAGCCTAAAATGCTGATACTGAAATACACTTCTCTTTGACGTAGCGGGATATTTCCGAAATACTTTTGCGAAAAAGACAATGTTTTCCGGAACACAGATACAAGAATACAAATAATAGAATAGTTTTTGATTTCGGAAATACTATTGCTCCGCAAAGACATTCATTAAGCGCAGGATAATATCATGATCGTTGTTTCATCACATTGAAACTTCCAAGTCAAGTTTATCGCTTGAATCGCTAGCACCAATGAGTTACGATAAAATATACATTTATTTTAGACAGGAGATTTGTATTTCTTAGACGGTTGTTGTTGCGTTATCTGAACTTGAGCAGCAGTAACTTTTTAAATGGGCTTTCATTTAGGCAACGCTGGTTCGGCCTCAAACACGAGACTCACGAAATCGCTTCGCCCAAAAAAGAAAAAGTCACGGTTTCACCGCAAGGGTGAAGCAATGAATGCGATAGCAACAAATTGTAATGTTTTACGAAGTGAGGCTGGCAGCTAATTCTTTTGGATACGATCTCCCGCAACTCTACAAGACGCTGGTTTAAGAGAATAGGGTCGCTCCAGGGACACTATTCACACATCCTCTGCGCGTTGAGAGCGCAGCACATAGAAGTTTATTCCAGCCGCCCGCTGTCGGCTGCCGAGATGGCAAGATAACGCGCGCGCGAGAGACGACCGCGCTCGGAAAATCAAAGGTCGCCAGTTGCTGCTCGAGGTAACCCCCCACCCCCCGCTTCGCGTCTTTTCACGCTCGTTAAAGACACACGGCGCGCTTCCCCTCTTCTTGAGCATTTGACATCCGGTCTAACAGGCGGGGTGATCTTATCGCATGCGCCTCGGAGCGATGGAGATGGGCCGGCTCGTTTAATATCCGCTTCAGCCGAGTTCGTAGCCCCCGCTCGCGCGCTATTACCATTACCCGCGGGGAAAACGTACGATGAGCTGGGGGGATCATATCAATTTGGACTTACAAGCTACATGACGGCGACGGCAACGGCGACGGCAAAAACCCGTCGAGACTGTCCATATAATTACTATCGCAATAATAGGAGTGCAACACCTGCCTAGAGACAATGCTACTGCGTCCGTCATTCTACCGTCACAGCGTCGGGTGCTTTACGACATGGGCCAATCTGCGCATGTCGAGAGCCCTTCGCCGCCTTCCGTTGTGTCGGCGACCAGCGAAGTGCCTTTGCTTGGTGTAGCACAAAAGTCTTCGTTTCCCCCTTGGAAACAGGTCAGCTCACTTACGACAAAAAAGTAACGAGATACCCGTGTTCTGTACATTATCGTGATATAATCGATACATCATAAAAGTATTTCACTACTGAGATACGAACACATTTTACAAAGGTATCTTGATTTGGAAATACAGATACGCAAAAGTATCTTTATCGCGATGCTCTTATTTGCGGTACTGTTGAGCCCTGTATGATCGTGCAGACACCACAGCGATAGAAATATTGCAGCAAGAGGGCTGTATTGGTCGGAGAAACATGATGAAGATAAACGCTGCAAGAAATCACAGCAGTACTTACTTCCTCATGACTGTGACTAAGATTGTTAAGATAAGTGCAAATTTCACAGCCGACATTGTGACGCTGGTTGCCCCACAAGTTCACACGTTAAGACGAGAATACTGAGGAAAAATGTTCATGCATTTATATCCAGAGGGGGCATTCGTATCACAACGAGTACAAGGAATTTTATTTTTCATGTCTCGTGATAAAAAGCTAGAACTTAAAACGCTGATCACTAGACTCTTGACGTATACGTAATTATAATCCATCCGTCACACTCACTGCACTTAGATGAATTTCGAAAGGGGTGCGATATCAATGCACGTTAAGGAACACCAGACGGCCAAAATTTTTGGAGCCGGCTACTACGGCGTCCCTCATAATCATACCACGTTCTTGCGGCGTAAAACCACAGGTATTATGAATAAAATATCTATATATAATTTAGAAAGGCGCTCTTCTTATAACGAACTATCGCTGAAAGCGTGCTGAATCATATAAGGATTGTTGAAAAAGATTGCTTACGTACCTAAATGTCTTGCAGCTGGTGCCCAAAAAGATCATTACTCACGTAGTTCTGATTTAGAACCATGAACTCTCGTGAATCCTCAATGAGGCCTGCATTTATTCATAAATAATTATTAAATAAATCAAGACAGAAATGAATCAGTATAGGAATATTTTTAGCTGTACTTGAGATGGCTATTAGCAATTAAAGATACTTGAAAATGACCTTTGCTGGTGAGGATTCTAAAATGTCTTGATGCGAAAGCATTGTTCTGGTAATCCTTTCTGGAAATAGTTCCTCCGTTTGTAACTTAAGGTCTATGCTTTGCAAGAAGCTGGCTTATCTTGGAGATTGTACAAAGAAGTAAACAGCGATGGTGTCCAAGAATACAGTGTTTGCTAGCATACTGCCAGCTGTGATTAGCACTGGTTATACCCGCTAGTCATGGCTTGAAGGCTTAGAGCTGTTAATGATAGCTGATGCTAGTTAAGCGCTGGGTAAATGATGCATATGTTGGCTTTAGTGCCAGACAACTGCAGTTAAAGGAGGACTAATATATCAGCTAGTGCTGGTTATTGGTTGCTGAATGATGATGACTATTGGCAGTTAAATTATAACTAATGGTGTCCAGTTAAGGCTGTTAAGGTGATGGCTGGCGTCGGCTCATGTTAGGTTAGTGATGGCTAAATTCGTAACAAGGGGAGAAATTCGGCCTTGTTGGCAAGGAAATAGTTAATATTTAGCGCGAGTGACACAAGGACGAGAAGGGAGGACACATATGTCCTCCCTTCTCGTCTTTGTGTCACTTTGCTCTAAATATTACCAAATATATTCGTAAGTTTTGCCATATGTTTGGAAAAGATTGCTTTGACACCATCTCACATTTCCTCAACAAAAACTTACGACCACTCATGTTTATATTTTTGGTGACTCTGTAACACTAACACTGATAACTTTGCAGATAAACTATCGCAGGTTTGTAGCGAAGCAGCGACCCAACCCTGATGTTCCTTCACTTCCCATTGCTTTCACTGAGTTGAGTCGCACCGCCACCCCGGCTGACATGTTTCCTCTTAGAAATCGAGGGTAACATCCTTCCCGTTTCTCGGTTTTTTCTTATCAGTGACATCAAGCCTGTTCTTTGCTTACGAGCTGCAAATATGCATATTTCTTGCCTCTCCTCAACGGAACTCCGAAGAAGTGGTGCCCCAGAACTTTTTACACTTTTTTTTAACTTGGCATGCCCAGCACTGCTACTACTCGTGCTGAGAAAGATGACACTATCTGTAGTGAAGGGTTTCAACAAGCTTCAAACGCGAGTACAAGAAGGAGAAAGTAACGCACAGGAGAAGTCTTGCAGGAACTCTCCACTTTACATCATGTACCAACTGACCCAGAAAACAGCACTGCTAGATTACCCTATGGTTGCGTCTGCTGCCACCGCCGCTGAATTTCATCTGAAAAAGCTTTGGTCAAGAATCCCCAAGTTTGGTATACGCTATCAGAGACCCGTTTTCAGCTCCCGTACATCCCATTAGAGACAGGGTACCGGCGCGGGATCTCCGAGCGCAGTTATTTCGCGTCTTAAAAAAAGCTAAGTTTTGTAGATAAATGCTAAGCTTATTATGGCGTAAAATCGAGGTGACGTTTCGTTTAAGAACAAAAAAATTACAATGACATGCCGGCAAACATGTTGGAACTTATGTAGAAATTAGCGAGATAAAGGGGGTAAAGAGATAAATAACGCTGGAAAAATAGGTAGATGCATGTTCACAATGCTATCGCACACAGAGGAAATGTCGCCACTACCGCTGCATAGCTGCGGTGTGTAAACACAGATTGGAATACTACGCTTGACTGCGTGGTGGGCAGCGTTCGCCTGTACCTTTCTGTCTTTGCTGCTAATAAACATATAGTGAATCGTGATGGGGTCCACCAAATGGTTAATTAAATTAAAAAAGAAACACTTGCTATTTTGTTATTTTATCTCGTTCAAAATGGGGCGACTGCACCAGAATTTTTCTTTTCGATATTGTCAGATGGCATGAGTGAAGAAAGCTTAGTCACTGACGATGCTTTCTCGTGGCAGTTGTTTAGTAGGACTAAACAGCTGCCGCACGGTGCCTATACCGTCAATTTGGCTGGCGACTGGAGAACGTCAATACAGGCTGTTGTTCTTCGCTAGTCAAAATTTATAAAAAGCGTGGCCTTTATAAGTGAAAGAGCAACAGAAGCATAGAGAAGGAAGGAAAACAACTGAGAGGGTAGAAAGAAAACTTGCAGTGACATTTATTTTCGCAAAAACTGGAATGTGAATTTACCATAAAGCAATACAGAAACTAGAAAAAAATACAAGTGGAGAAAAAGCACAGACAATAAAGAAACAGTAGAGAAAGAAGAAAAAATGTAGCACTAAGCAGCTTTAGGCGATAAAAACTTTACTTTATTCACCATTACGGTTAGTGCTACCAGTAAGACATCGGCAAATTTCGCAGCCGGTTGGTAAAGCTATGGTGGTTTCTCCAGTTTTTTTTTTTTGTTGTTGGTACCAAAATAGGTGCTGAGCAGCAGACTCGTGCACGTTACAGAATATAAGTAAACGATTAGAATAACAGTTACATGCTTCAAAATATAATTGATTACATAGGGCAATCGCAGCCCCACAAAATTAACTGTGCAATTACAAGAATGAAATCGATTACTTTTGTGCTTCTTTCCTTCAAAATTATATTGCTGTAACACAAAAATTTGACGGATACCACGTACCTTGGGAATCGATGCTATGCGAAGCATGCGGAGGCAAGCTGAATGAATTGTATTTTTTTTATTGAGCGAAGCGTCACGAAATGACGTTAAAGACATGTACAAATGTTGTACGCACAGACATATCTTGAACAGTCGCATATTAGATGCGAAGCATCTCTTTGACTAGGCTGTGTAACGCTGTCCCTCCCTCCGTGCGTACGTACGAACGCGCCGCAACGCGCTCCCCTCGCCGCAGGTGTTGGAGCGGTGCCAAGTAGGTCACGCCGCAGCAGCGCGCACTGCGAGGGGGAGCGGGACATCACTCTCTCCCTCGCCTGCCGCGCGCTCGCCTCGAGCGCTGTCTCGAGGAGACGCTGACTGATTGTGGCGAGGCGTGCGACGCGCGCCTCTTATAGTCGCGGGAGACTTCAACGTTGACGTCAGTGGAGGAGGAGGAGAATGGCTCGTCGATTACATGCGTGACGTGCACTCGCTGAAGTGCGTGTCGGCGGAACGGAAACTACCCACCACGATAAGGGGAACGTGCATCGATCTGGTCTTTGCCAACTTCGACGTCGAATGTCTGCAGGAACCTCTCAGCGTGCACTTCACCGATCACAAGGCCGTGGTAGTCAAGGCGAAACGCGCGCCAGCTCCGGTCCAGCGCCCGTGTCCACTCTGAAGAAACGACAAGACCTACGCCAGCCATCGCTTCAAAAGAATCTTCCAGCGTTCACCGTAGCACCCGCGTTAGCGCCGTTCAACCCGTGCGCAACGCTGCTGCTTCGCATCCCATCAGGGTTCCCTTTGGGAAGATGGTGTAAATTTTCTTTCACATAACCAGTTGTTTACAGTTCCACAACGATGCCAACAGAAACATGGGTATTACCAACACCAGAAGCGGTACGCTGAGCCTGATATGTAGCACTTGTGTTTGCGAGGATGGTAGCCCTGGATAGTGCTTCATGGACCAACTACAGTGGATGGCGCTTAAGTATACAATTGACGTTAACCCGACATGACGCCTGCCTCATAGGAGTACATATGTAATGTTTATAATGTTAGATGTCCAGCGCTGCAATAACAACTGACGTTTCACGAACATCACGCCTGCATAGGGTCTTTTAGGGGCGAAGCTCCTTAGGGTGTGGGTCTGTCCCTCCTGTGTAGTAGTAGTAGTAGTAGTAGTACGTAGGTAGCCACGTATAGTGGAATGTACCCACTCCACGTGATAAAGATGACGATGACACCTGATGACCATGAAGAATAAGCGCGTTCCAGTATAGTGGAATGTACCCACTACACGTGATAACTATGACGATGACGCTGGTGACCATGAAGTATAAGCGCGTTCCAGACCACACATTCTCTTTTTGCCATGGATGTAAACGATCGTGAACGCGCTCTCGCCCTCGAAAGGCAAAACGGCAACGCATCACACCACACCCCCGCGTTTGTGTGTCAGGTCTTTGTATGATGATCGAGTGGGCAAAATTTACGGTGATTGACGGTTTACCAGATTACCTCCGGAGCTTCGCCCACTCATCATCATTCACTTCGTGGATATGGCGTGATTTTTCCAAAGCAGTTCCAGTGACCTGGCTTGGCTCTGTAGTAGAATACTCGATTGCCACGCAGGTTGCTTGGGTTCGATTCATGCTGGGACCCTCATGTTTATTATTTGTATTCGTTGTGTCAACGCTGCCGACGTCAGTTTTTCTTAACGGTCTCGCTTTTAAATTACTAATGTCTGTGTTCGCCGTCCCACGGTAGACATAAATTGTCAAGCACCTGTGGCGCATATGCGCATACCGCGGCCCACGGTATACAAGAATGTGCCACACGTGTCTGCAGGAAAGGGTTTGACGACGTATACGTTATGATTTTCACTTTATTCATTTCATGATCAGCCAGACATATTTGTCAATACCTTTTACCCTCCCATACAAATTTTGGTATACCCCAAGTTAAGGAGGTGATCACGAAAGCACCCAGACGTAGGCGGCTAGATAGATAGATCGATCGATAGATAGATAGATAGATAGATAGATAGATAGATAGATAGATAGATAGATAGATAGATAGATGGATAGAAACGTAGATAGATAGATAGATAGATAGATAGATAGATAGATAGATAGATAGATAGATAGATAGATAGATAGATAGATAGATAGATAGATAGATAGATAGATAGATAGATAGATAGATAGATACGTAGATAGAAACGCAAAAGTGCTTACAGTACGCAAAAAAAAATGCTTCGCATTTAATAGCATAGGGTTTGCTAAACATTCGTGTTTGTTTTTGGTCGATGTGATTATTGAGTTTAGTACAGCATGAGAAAGCGGAAGACTACGGCAGACGAGCCACCATACGTCTCTTTCGTGATTTTGCTAAGCGTGTGCTGTCATATAGACCTACTCCATTCTGTAGCGTGCTTTGTTTGAGCTCCTTAATTATGGCAAACAGGTTCAAAGTCACTGAAATGATGTGCATTTGCTGAAACAGTGGCTCGGGAGTGAGTTTTAAACTGCGAATCTTTTTCTGTGGCATCATCGAGAAAGGCGAAATTCAGTCGGTTGTAGTGCGAAGGTTATCACTGTTTGAGCAGTTGGCAACACTACTACTACTGAACTTCATGTGTGTACATTGAAGACTTAAATTTACTGTAAAGCCAAAGTTTGGAGGAAGGATGGTAGGAAGAAAGAAATAGATGTCAAGAAAGGCAGGTTATTCAGTTGTTAGACTGACAGCTACACTGGCCAATGGAAGATGGTAAGAAAGATAAAAGCTAATAGAAAAGAAATACTACAAATTAAAAAAAAATGAAACGAACGAAGAGTGCGTCACCACTCGTAAACATCAATTTTCCATAAGAAGCGCAACGGCGCTTTCAATGCTAACATAAAAGACAGCAGACCTCAAAGTAGGAGTAGCAATGAGAAAAAAGTAATAGCTGGGAAAGCTGTTGTCCTGTAGTTAAAAAAAAAAGCTTAAACTACATTGTCAGTTAGGGTATTGCGTGCGGAATAATGATGAATAATTTAAGTCCTTGGTCCTGATGAGCCCAAAGGCAATAAATATAACTCTTAAAAAAGTGTTTGAGACAGACATCAAACTGAATTTATACCAGTCATCCGATTTGAGTTCTGATGTACCTCATAGCTGATCAGTTCAGCATGATGAACTGAGTCGCTTACATGTTTGACTTTGCAGATGGTGCTCAGACAGTGCTAGGCGGTATCGAAGATACATGTATCTTAGATACTATCTTAGATACTCTTTGGGTATCTTGTATCTGTATCGCGATACGTCTCGCCAAACAAGTATCTGTATCTGTATTTCCGATACAGAATTTTAAATGTTCTTGCTTTTTTCACCAAAAGCATCGGTTCCTGAAGGAGTGATTTTTAGTTTACCTTTATATTCGTGACGCCCACAAAGCTTGATCAAAAGCTGCCTAGGGAGTACATTGTGTATCTTTGTTCGTCGGCAGGAAACGGATAGATGTAGGAACCTCAGTTTATTCCCTTTATTTGTTAAAGACATCAAAACTCGGAACAAGTGCTTTCATGAATGGCCAATGCTTCGCTTCGACGACCACCTCTACAAAAAGTAAACGTCAATGTCTCATACCTCCTCTATTCGTCGACGCAGTGATGCACGCAAGCAAAACGAAAAAAATACTATTTATTGCTTTATTTATCTTCCTCACAAGAGGCGCTACAATTTGCTTGCCTTTTCCGTATTGTGAAGTATATACCTTGTCGACATGCTATAAGCGAGGCCGGCGATGGGGGGTAACGTCGCCACCTGGCAGTTTGTTAATGCGTCGAGAAACTGGCATTTTTCCTATTCGAAACGCGCCGAATTGAACGGACGTGTAGAAACGACGCCTTAAAGGAACGAATCATGGATTTCAAGGTCATGATGCATGACTTCACATAAGCAAGAGCACTGCGAGAGGAGCGTTTGTAAAGCCTACCGAGTATGTGGCCATGAAAAAAAAAGTGACTGAGGCGCAATGGATAGCCTGCCCGGCATCGCTGGTCGCGGACCAAGATGTCGTAGGTTCGACTCCCGTTGACGGAACTTTCTTTATCTTCTGATTATGTTATTTTTTTGACGTCATTTCCCTGACGGAAGTACGTCACTGAATTCTTGGTGGACCCCGGCATAAAACACTTTCGTGTTAATAATGCGTAGTCCTGCACTAGGGTGTGCCGCATAATCATGTGGTGTTTTTTATATGTAAAACATCAGCAATTATATTTTACATTCAAATCATAACACTCTTTCACCTACACCTGTTATAAGTACAAACGGCCACAGGCTTCTTAGTGTTAATAAGTGCACATTTTTGGGAGTGGACCTGGATACTCATCTCAAGTACACTAACCACATTTCACATATAAGGCAGAAGGTAGCCCATGGTATTAGAATATGTATTTCTATATCTTCATTTCCTTACGTTTAGAATCATTACTGTGGGCGCTACTGTTGTATTTATTAGTCATGTACGTTTGTGCTGTTTCCATAGCATGGCATGGAAACTCACCGTTTTTCTATTGCCATTTTTACTGCCATTTTTGTTGCAAGTTTGCGTCATTTATATAACTAAGAATAATTGCTTAACGACGTATTATTGCTATTTTTACTGCCATTGTTTATGTACGCTTGCGTTGTTTTTATAACAATGAATAATTATTTTTAACGCTCTTTTGTTGCCATTTTTTGTTCTTATAAACATGTCATTTTCCGTCAGGAGGTCCCCTTTCAGCCGTGTGCTATAGGACCTCCTTCTGTAAATTCTACCCCCATTGTGTTTACATATTTGGTACGAATAAGCAATTTTTGGTTGAGTTGATTGATTGATATGCTATCACACTTATACGCATTCACTGTGCCATGGTACCAAGTTTGCTAGCATGCTGAAAGAATTAGCTTTAATTCTTCTTTGTACTGCGTATTGAATTGATAAGTGCTGTAACGGCTATGCAAAACTAAAAACGCGTGCACTTGCCAAGTATCTTAAAGCCGAAAACATACATTATTGATGCACAGCCTTAGGCGCTCAATAAAAGAAGACTGTTTTGTGAAGCAGGACTTACTGTATTTATGACAAACGGACAGTGCGCAAATTTATACAAATAACACAAGACACATGAAAGTATGCGGCGCATAGCGCGCACGCCAAGCGAGAAAAAAAACGGCACAGACGTTACTGTACAAATAAAACAAGAGAAAAACAAGAAACGTCACTCGTGGATTGCTCGCATCAATACTATAGGTACAAGTAATCGCGCGCGACTGGCCGAGGTCGGGTAGGGCTGGATAGTCTGAGACTGCCGACTGAACGAGAAAGGATGCTTAATGTTATATACCCTTAGCGCAGAGGGTGGCAAATATACACCGCTCTTTGCAGCAATTAACAACGACATAAGCCGGTGTGCGCATGCGCTCGCACGCGAGAGCGGAGAAACGTTTTTCCGTTGGCGCTTTCTGCAACAGAGCGCGACAGGTAAAGCGTCCGAAAAGGAGAAAGTCGCTGCTCTAAAGAAGCATCGCAGCCCGTTGCTCCATCCTCGCTCCCTTCTTTTATTGCGATAGAAATTATATGGACAGTCTCGACGGGTTTTTGCCGTCGCCGTCGCCGTCACCGTCATGTCGCGTATGAAATCCAAATTGATAAGAACCCCCCTGCGCATCGTACCTTCTACTTGCGGGTAATAGCGGGCGAGCGGGAGCGGTGAGCGCGGCTGAAGCGGCGATCAAACGAGCCAGCATCTCCGTCGCTCCGAGGCGCATGCGATAAGATCCCCCCAACTGTTCAACCGGCCCAGCGCGTCGTTCGCGAGCGTGAAAAGACGCGAGGAGGGGGGGAGGGGGCTCCACCGAGCGACCTTCGATTTTACGACCGCGGTCGTCGCGGTTGTCGCGGGCGCGCGCATTATCTCCCCATCTCGGCAGCCGACAGCGGGCGGCCGGTGTACCCTTCTACGTGCTGCGCTCTCAACGCGAAGAGAATGTGGTGTGCAGAGTGTCCCTGGAGCGGCCGTATTCTCTTAAACAAGCGTTTTCTAGAGTTGCGTGAGATCGGATTCAAAAGAGTTAGCTGCCAGCCTCACTTCGTATAACATTACAATTTGTTGCTATCGCATTCATTACTTCCCCCTTGCGGTGAAACTGTGACTTTGAGTGCCCGGTTGTATGTGATCGAGCGGTGGAAGGCTGGCTTTTCATGAAACGCGCACGTTTTATTGGCGGCTTGAAGAGCTTCGCTCTTAAAAGTGGTCAGGCTTGAGAGTTGTAGTTAGCATGTGCAGACATCGTCGTGATGTGTTAAAACGGTAAACGTACTTTCGACAAACATCCGTTCGGAAAATAAAGGACCCTACATGTGGCACATGTATACACTGCATAGAAGCTACTTCAGTTGCGCAGAGAATTCCATTAATTCTTGATATTCCCAAGCATAGTGTTCTTGCCCCAGTTTTTCGTTCTTCTACATGCGATCCAATTCCCCATGTTCGAATCCTTATTGTGCAGCATTTCATTGTTCGCTTCTATGAATCTTTTCCCTTACTAAGAAAATATAAAGAGCTGGTGTAGAGTGCTAAGAACACTTGGCATTTTCTTAACGAGATTTGTTGTCCTCAGAAAGATGTCTTGGTAGATGATACTGCGAGGAAACAGGGCGAAAACAGGACTAAGTCGAAATAAATTGTGTTGTTTGTTCTTTCGACTTAGTCTCGTCTTCGCGCTGTTTCCTCGTAGTTGCTCTTCTCGTTTAAACATGTGGCGTTTGAATAAGGAAACAATTAACGGCTCCAGGCGCCAGTATCTAGTAACATTAACGGAAACGGTAGAAATATGCGTTATTTATCAGATCTAGATGGCGCTAAATATAGACCTAGCCAAAGAACGCTGCCGACTTTCGTACAGGTGAGCGACATAATTTGCGGCTGAATTTTCGCATGCATGCTAACAGGATGATGTAAGTTATAACACTAGCGGTGACTTTCGGGAACAGCTATACTTTTTTGTTTCCTTTATTTTTTAACACGACAGTGTTTAATGCCGGGGGTCCACCATGACATTAGTGACGTATTTGTGTCATGAATATGACGTTGTTAAAATGGAAGCCAACAGATAAGAAAGAAAAAAAAAACTATAAGAAATTGTTCTGCTGCCGGGAATCAAACCTACGACTTCTCGGTCCGCGACTTTGAGCGCCCGTCGCTCTATCCACTGAGCTACAGAGGATCATGCACGATCGCTCACGAACGCGCCTTATATCTTTCACGAATTCTCTCTCGTACGCTGCTCTCTGTTGGCTGGGCTAGGTGGAGCTGGTGGAGCGGAGCGGTGGAGTGAAGTAATGTGTCATGACACTTATTAGCACCGATGGGTAACAGTTCGGTGACGACGCTGTTAAAGCATGGCATCCGAGATTCGCAATCTCGAGGCCATGGTTAAAGCGTCTTGATACCAGCGACGAACACTGGCCACGCTGGCATCAGGGAGTTGGCAGGTTCCTTACCTTTCGCTTCGTGTTAGCGTGTCGTTATCGGAGTAGTGCAGCTTCCACATACACCGAGGGTGTTTCTCTCCACCGACTGCTTCGAGTGCGATAGCGCCCGACTGATTAAAATGCTGCCATAAGCGCCGCAGGAAGGCAGCGATGTCGACGGATGAATGTCGTGCCTTTGTGGAGCGAAACAAGGGCCAGCGGAACGTGGAACGCCTTCGCGCGTTCGCGGCTCAAACTGCGAACCTCTGCCGCCCTTGTTGCTGAAGTGCAGTGTGGCAGTGTATGCACGAGCACAGGCGTATGTTACCGTATTACTATGGAGCGCACACCCTGCCTTTTCTCTCCTTAAGTGACGATGCTATGAAGAAATGCATGTCGAGTACCATTGCTTATTATGTGCACGTTGATGTCATCTTTGCGCAGGACTAGATACGCTGCGTCAAAGCATATGTTAAGAACTTCGCGCTACCACCATGGTTAAATCATGATGGGCGTTAGACGTCGCGCTGGAGATGTGCCACTAGGCGTCAACGTGGGTGCATCCCGGTCAAACGGTGGTATAGCTGCCAAACACCAATATACACTACACAATCGCTCATATATCGCGACACAATAAGGTCCACTTCTGTGAAGACCCGTTTCACTGTCTTGTTATACCGATTCCTTATACGGAAGGATCAGCCATGTTATTTTTGTTTTCAAGAACTGTTAATACGATGGATGCGCCAGCCTTCAGTTCCTTTCAGAAATTCGCAGAATATCAGCTTAAGGTGCCTTCTAGTGGTGCATTTGTTATGCCGACCTTTCTGTATGCTGTAGCTAATATTGCATTAATTGAAATGGCTAATAGATACTATTTTCTATTTTTCCTTTTTTTTTTGTTCTGTCACTTTTTCTGCATCATACACACAAAAAAATAGTACACAATGCGTCTTTCTATACGTAAGAAAGCTTGCAGTCTGAAATTCTGGAGAGGCTGCTGCTGTGGTACAACAGTTAAGGTACTCGGCCGCTGACCCGAAACCCGCTGGGTGAACCCCGGCCACGGCAATGGCATTTTGATGCAGTCGAAGTGCTAGAGGCTCTTGTAATCCACTACGGTGTGCCTGACAATAATATTGTGGCTTTCGAGCGTGAAGCTCCAGAAATTTTATTCGTAAAAGTCCAGAGAGCAGAAATATATTAACTTATTCCAGATGTATATTAGCTAGTTACAAATTTTATTTATTAGGAAAATGAATCACATCAGCAACAAAATTACGAGCGGGTACTCGAGTATGCTGGGAACAACTAGTACCAGGTTTTCTTCGCTTAACAGAAATCACCTTTTTAAAAACCTTGGTGCTTGATAGCTGGGACGCGCTGTATAACGCATGCCTGTTCGGGAAATGCAGAGGTTGTCCAAAGTTACGTAACCGCACAGAACATCAAAATTTCTAGCACGATCTGCGAAGTCTGTTAAAGAACAACCCAGCGCACATTAGGGGGAAGGCTTCATTCGGCCGCATTCCTGTTCTGACCTTTGTGGGGATCGCGGATAACCACCCTCGCCCTCACCCACTGCGGCGGTGATAACGAGCAGCGACGGGGACCACTGCGAATGTTTCTTCTTGCGCGAATGCTTGATAAGCCAACACAGCGAGCGGTCTGGGGTGAGTTGCCGGCGAACGGTTGTTGGGAGTGCTCGGGTGCGCGGCGTGCGGTCTGCCGGGGCCAGGGATAGTGGCACCGGCGTGTAGGTTGTTCGTGGAAGTGGTTCTTCGAAGTTTGTGTTTTCAAGCCACCGTAACGCCGTTAAAGTTTTCTCTAATAAATGATTTTAGTTTCTTTGGCATGTGCGAGCGCCTTCTCTCTGGAGTAGACACCGAACCCTCCCATACCTTCGAAGGTGCCATGCTTCAGAAAAGTCGCTTAGTGGCACTGCAGTAAATAGCGCGATAATGCTTTAAGATTACATGAAGCTACAGGGAGAAGCTCAAGTGTAGGAAATACAAAAAAAGAAACAAGCAACTAACAAGTTTCTTTAGGCAGGTAAACAACACGGAGTAGCTAATCTCGTCCACGTTCAATGCAGGTGTTTGTCATCTTCACCATGTCTAAGTTTAAAGAAGGATTCGCATGAACATTTTTCGTATGAGCAGTAGAATATTTATTGCCTTGGCTTTTTTTCAAACAAAAGTGCCTTATAGTAAGTGTAACTTTAACTAGAATATTACAAGCTTGCAGAAGTGCCCAGTCGTGCCATTGACTTGTCTACGGAAACAATCGCAATTACTGCCACAGGCGGCAGTGTGGTTCTTTGGGTCGCAGGGCTAGAAAGGTGGGAAGAAAAAAAACATGTGTTGTCGAGATACATTCATAAGTTTCCTGTGGTGCCATTCAATTATATTCTTCTCGATCATCTTAACTAGCGCAAACAAAATATTTATATTTATTTGCTAGCACATGGGGCTACAATATTTGCGTTATAATCAATTTTACGCTTGTCCTATATATTACCTGACTATCCTGCAAATTTGAATATTTTATTGTTTTCCACATACTAGACATTCGACATTGGAGAGCATCAAATCTTCCAGAATATGAAATTTGTGGTCACCTGCGTTTTTGCATAATCTCTGCTAATTTGATTGTTGGTCCCCTTTTCACCGAGTAAATAAACTTGGCTGGCATGCTTTTATGACTTTTAAAGGGGTCCTGCAACGTTTTCTCAATGTGATCAGAAAACAACGCAGATCGGTAGTCGAGGCTCCTGTGAATACGTGCGCCAAGTATCATGAAGCTCCTAAGGACAGGCAATTTGTGGTTACCTTTCAACGACACCTACATTATGCTCGCTCCTGTGCCAGCAAATTACTTCGTCTACGAGTCCGACTCGGTCATTCGCGGATTCGAACATTTTCTTGTGCTGCATAGTTACCGCAATTGCCATGAGGTGCCACGACATGGCAGCCCCATGCTGTGTAGCGTGCTTTATATTGGGTATATCCGTGCATTGCACATATCGGTGTACATCTCTCAGGACGACCGCCGCGGTAACCCAGTTGGCTGAACATTCGACGTGTTAGTCCAAGCTTACAGCTTTGGTCCCTGCCGGCGACAAGTTTCCTTTTAGTCCACTTTGATTTCTTCACATGATATCATATTTGCTACAAATAATGTCCCCTGTACATTTCTTGTCTGTTGGTTCTGGTTAAGGTTGTGTCTAACAAAGAAAAAAGAGCCCTTAAATTCCCTTTCTTTGGTTCATACACACCGAAGGTCTAGTTCCGGCTGATGCCTTCAGGCAGTGCGCGAGAAATTATGGGTCAGGTGCTAGCTCGTAAAAAGACAACATGCTATTTGACGCCAGTGGGCAAAAAAAAAATGTGTTCCACTCTCGCCGTCATGGCTACTAGCGGCGCTGACTAACACTCGTACGTTGAAATTCGCATATGTACTCTGCAAAGTGAACGGGAGGATAACCACTGTCGTAGCTCCATTGGTAGAGCATCGGACGCGTTATTTGAAGATCGCAGGTTTGGTCACTGCCAGCGGCAAGTTATGTTTTCGTCCAGTTTACTCTCTGCACATCTATATCAAAATAGGGGATATTAAAAATCTACAGCGCGATCTCTCGACCGTCCTGTAAGCTCGATCTGCCATGCTTTGTTGGGTGCAAAAACGAAAGCAGTCGCGTATCGCAGCCTTTAGGGTGCTAGTTGCTGATTATTTACCTTCCTTCTGCGATGACTTCCCAATGCGTCGTGCGCCATTCATGCAGCGAGAGAGCATTGACAGCGCCGGGAACAAGGTAGTAGTAATTTTAACCGAATTTCTCAGTTGCATGAACGAAGAAAAATATGCCCGACGCGAACTTGTTTCTTCAACAAGGTTGGCACATTGTTTAGGTTCGCAAAATGACCGGCGCGCGCGAAGGCGCTCTTAAACCCCAGTTCTCATTTCTCGGTGCAATTTAGTTGCTCGCTTACAGCATAAGCTAAACTTACAAAAGAATATAGTGTGATATATGCATTTTAAAACAAACTGCCGACGTCGCAAACGCGACAGAGCATGATTGATCAACATTAACATTTTGTTGTTGCAGATTGACGAAAGCAATGATTTACGTATATAAACGTGTGTAAGCAGTGGCACAGACGTTGCTGCACACGTGTGCGGTAAATCAGTGCCGCCACTCGAGACCCGATCGCAAAGATCCACGCAGCCATCGCTTTGCAAGCTTCGCAAGGCAGTGTGCGCCAAAGTACATAGTTCGCATGCCGCGTCTGGCCTTCTCTTTACACCCGCTTTCATTTTACAGCGAAACCAGTATATGGCTAGGCGAAACGAAAAACCTTTCGCCACAAGTTTCGATAACTGTCTCCATTGACTGCGCCGTCACTTACGTCGTTCTCGACGTCGTATCTAAGTGCCTGCGCTATTGGCGGCGCTGTTAGAGACGCCATTCTGTGCGTCGTACCCAAGCACGCGTGCAATTAGCTGCGCCGTCAGTCACATCATTCATCCTTTCATGCCGCCGAGGCCGCGCGCAGCAGTTTCAACTTCCGTCTTCCACATGGGGAGGGTATGGATCGTACGAACGCCCGAACAGCAGACAACTTTCGAAGAACAGCGCCTACAGCTGATCCGTGAGAGAATTCATGTTCGCCGGGCTGATATAGCAGTCCGCGCACAAGAACAGGCCCGGGTAGCGAAGCGCAAGGAGCAACTGCGCACCGAGGATCCGGCAGCCTTCCTAGCCGAATGCAAGCGACAAAGGCGAGCCGAAGAAGCGGCGTTGCAGGCGGAGCAGCGTCAACGTGTCAATGGCGCGAACGCGTTCGCCGGGGCCAACGCCCGCTTCGTTGGAATTTCTCGAGCGGCACTCTGGCTTCGGCTGCGACGTCTGCAACCGCCTGTCTGCGCACTTTCAGCTTCGCTGGTTAAGCATCTATGTACGGAGTGCTTGGGCGGTGATTTTTTATTTTGCATCCTTTGGTCATCGTGCGCGGCGAATACGGAGCAAGTTATGGAGCCGTACTATAGACGGAGCCACTGGTGGGTAGATCGCCGTACTCATCTTTCCGTAGATCGCGGGCGCTTGTACTCTTGTATGCTGTTCGCAATAGCGCGCGGCGTGCGATAATGTATACCTCCTTGGCATGCGAAGGAGAACGCAATATTTTAAGGTATGAGGCCAAGTGTCGGAAAACTTTTTTTTAAAAAGGGATAAACACTTGAAATTATTAGTTTGCAATATCAAACACATCTTTTTAGGCAAATTTGAGCATTTTAAAGCAAGTCCTATTTTTTGTTAATTTTTCATAATTAATAATGTTATTAAAAGTGGGCCTCATGCTTGCACTCCTAACTCAAATTGCGCTCATTAAAATAAAATTTATTTTTTTGCAGGGACACGAAAAAAGGCTTTGGCCTGTGCAATGAGCCAAAACAAATGAGATCTGATGAATATTAAAAAGATAGTGATAAAATAACCGAAAAAGTTGGCACTTCCACTAGGGGCACTATCGTGTAAGAGGCGGCCATATTAAATCTTGTGGCACGATTTTGCTTACTGAGGTTCATTGCACGCCTACTAAGGTGATGAGAAAATGAGCCAAGTTTTAATGAAAAATGTTTATTAGCAAAAGAGTTATGACTGTTCGCGTACGGAAAAATACCGGAAATATAGGTTCTGAGAAAATGAACAAAAATGACTTGAAACAGGCGCAGCGCTTACACAAAGTGATCAAGAGCGATAAAATTCTGAAGATTTGTAGCCAGTTATATCGTGGACCTTACTGTTGTGTGCCTTCGCTCGAGCGGGCACTCTCGATTTTTTTTCTAGCTTGTATTGCAGCATCAGTGTCATGACAGGACGCTTTCGCGCTGCGGTGCGAATCATTTGTGAGGCAAGCTTTTGCAGTGTAGAGGCTGCTGTGCTTCGCACATTTACCACGTTGCCATCGTACTTCGAAAGGCTGCGGATCCCGAGAATCGTGGCTCTTCGCCTTGCCCGACGCTAGTCGTCGTTCGCCCGCTCGTCTCGGCGACCGGGAGCAACATTCCGGAGCAGGGTGCGGTGGACAAACAATAGCGCTCTGCGCACCAGCAGTGTCGACTCGTTGGCGACGTGCAGGTGCCAGCTGTATGGCCCATACTATCCAGGGGCGTCCTGAACGAGCTGTCAATACCCCGAAAGGGTTATGCAGGTGTCTACTCGCTGACGCAGTGCCGATGTCAACTTTCTGACCTCACCTGTCTTCGTGCGTCGTCGACGAGATGCCATTTCCCCGAAATGTTCTTCTGGGGAATCTTCAACCAACCGACGTCAACTGACCTTTGGAGGCACGGGCGTGGTCGTTCTTATGCTCCTCCCAGTCCTGCAGGATTGGAGGACTACTGGCCACGGCGTGGAGAGGAGAATGTGGGGGTGGACCCCAACCTTCGGATTTATTGCGGCGCACCAAAGAGCGCCGAAGTTGTTCACAAGCTGTTGAAGCTGTTCAGAAGTTGTTGATGAGCTGTTCTTGTCTGGTCATTGCGATCACACGATGTAAATATTGTACATAAAGTATTTTTCTCTCTTCAAGCCGTCATGATGAATGCACCGGGCACGTCACCCACTCGAGGTCCCACCGGCTACGCTACCCGAATCACGCCGGTGGTTCGCGGCGTTGGGAGCCGCGACTCCGATTTCGCAACAAGGCCTAGATCGATCCGAATTTGGTTAAAACATAAAATGTGCTTTTGTTTCCACTATTGAAATGGCACACAACGCCATAAAAAAAGCCGGCAGATCCCACGCATTGTGGGAATCGATGTAATGCGAAGCAGCCAGGAAGGAGCAAATCCTGCTTTACATAATTTGCATGTCATGTTTGACATGTTAGGACCTGTCATTTATGTTCGTCATACAGTCACGTCGCGCAATACCAATTTTGGTGTATATCAAGCTAACGAACTCGACGCAAGCGCACCATGAACGTGGCATGAAAATGGGGTTGTAGATGACACGCATGCGAAGATTTTCATCTTACCACCTGCCACTTATGTTCGTTATACAGTTATGTCACTCAATACCAAATTTGGTGTATATCAAGCTAACGAAACGGCCGCGAGCGCGCCATGAGCGTGGAATGCAAGTCATGTCGCTCATGACATGTCATGATTTCCATATTACCACTTGTCATTTATGTTCGTCATACAGTCACGTCACTCAATACCAAGTTTTGTGTATATCAAGCTAACGAAACGGCCGCGAGCGTGCCATGAGCGTGACATGCAAGTCATGTCGCACATGACAAGTCATGATTTTCATATTACCACTTGTCATTTATGTTCGTCATACAGTCACGTCACTCAATCCCAAATTTGGCATATATCAAGCTAACGAAACGGCCGCGAGCGCGCCATGAGCGTGGCATGCAAGTCATGTCGCACATGACATGTCATGATTTCCATATTACTACTTGTCATTTATGTTCGTCATACAGTCACATCACTCAATACCAAGTTTGGTGTATATCAAGCTAACGAAACGGCCGCGAGCGCGCCATGAGCGTGGCATGTAAGTCATGTCGCTCATGACATGTCATGATTTCCATATTACCACTTGTCATTTATGTTTATCATACAGTTATGCCACTCAATAGCAAATTTGGTGTATATCAATCTAACGAAACGGCCGCGAGCACACCATGAGCGTGGCATGTAAATCACACTTTTCATGACAAGTCAGTCATGATTTTCATGATATGACCAGCCATTTACGTTCGTCATAGAGTCATGTTATGCCATACCAAATTTGGTATAAATGCCATTAACGATACGGCCGGGAGAGCACAAAGTCGTAGGCGGCTAGATAGATAGCTAGATAGATACGCTCAAAGTCGCCGAAGTTCGCTAAGAAATGCTTCGCAATTAAAAACAAATTTGATGGTTTACAGGCTCACGTATCTGTCCATGACTGTGATCAACACATGTAACACATTACGCGTTCACCTAGTGTGAAGTTTGAGTTTTATGAACAAAAAATGATGTGTTTACAACGCTTTTAGAGCATTATTACATGTTCGCACTTGATATTATTGCTAAATAACCAACAAAATACAACATATCAGGTTGTTCTTATGATTCACACAAAACTGGCACTTTCAGTTTCGGTTTCGTCGGTCATGGGTGGTCTGACATTTTCGCTTGTATCGTTTGACAAAATCTGCGTAGACGGAAACTTTTTGCAGCAAAATGAAGGGGAATAAATTGCGCGTTTAACAAGACCAAAAACCAAAAAATGACATTTTGAAAAAAAAAGTTGCATTTTCCACTTCGCCTCATAGCTTAAAAAAAGATATGCCACTGAAAGCACACGTGTATAGCGTTCAGTAAAACCAGAACGGCAATACTAAATGCATCCGATCGATTACTACCGCAAGACATTATAAAGAACCAGTGTGTTTAAAACTCGGGCCGCTCTCCATGTAAACAGTCGAGACGGGCGATCATTATTTTTCTTTGGTTTGCGGCGCACCGCTCATGCACATGTCCATGCCTTAGTTATTTCGAAAAATTTCGACATAAGCTATTGCGAAAGGTGTCGAGATACATGTGGATAAATAAATCTGTCGAGGAATGCAGTACATAATTGCACAGGTCGCGCAAAAACAACGTCGTTCCGATATCTGATGCGTCTTCATAATCGTAGGGCGAAATACAATGAATATGTATTGCTGCGCAAGGTTATTTTAGAAGTTTGGGAGTCAGATCTCCTCTTTAAGGAACACTTTTCTTGAATGTCTACCTGAGATCAGAAGCACACGCCACCAGAGAACAGCAGTACGGCTTTACAAAGCGATGCGCCTCGTTGAGCTGTCATCTGGATGAGTTCTGAAGCGCGCAGGGCTCCGATATTGCGTTCTTGTCGACCTGTGGTAGCACATTGAGGTTTACTGACCGTTCGGTGCTGAATGACGAAAGAAACGGCCGCATTTTTTTGGTGCGAAAGCTCCGCCAACGTCTGCGGCTCAGCCTATGGTCTGTACTTATGGAGACGCTAACTGACGATTCCGCGATGGAGCCCAACAAGAAATCTGTGTTCATAATCGTAGTGCGAAATACAATGAATATGGGGGACGTGCCCAGTTTTGGAAGAGCACCAAGCATCATAAATATCCCCTATTACTACAAATAACATCCCTCATACTCTCCTTGGCATTACTGTCAGTGGAAGTCAATAGCTAGCGTGTAGTTTTTTAGAATATAACTGTAACGCAACATACGGCAAGAACTAGAGCACCTCGAAAACAGACAACAATCAAGGCTAACCTACTGTCAAAAAACATAATGTAGCATGCACCCAGTAATGCCATGAAGGTTTGTAGTATAGCAATTATTGGCTTTAGAAATAGTCCATCCATATTCAAGGAATGGCACCGTAAAGACTAACTATATATTTTCTGGACTTCAGCTGGCATATCTTGCGTGCTACTCTACTAGAGGATATGCAGTTGAATGTCTAATAATTTTGCCTAAAGGACACCAAGACTTTCGTACATTGGCAGTAAAAGAGCTTAAATACCAGTAACTCAACTATAACTATATATATATATATATATATATATATATATATATATATATATATATATATATATATATATATATATATATATATATATATATATATATATATATATATATATAGTCAGTTAAATAAAGAAGATTCGCTTTACGTGCAGAAAGCCAAGTACATGTTGATTTCAGTACACTGTAGTAGCCGTTACTAATTTTCGTGTTCAAAGACTTAGCTTTCTTATATTAATCAATTTTGTAACTGGGCAAGAATTCATCTAATAATCAAAAATTCAGTGAGGCATATTTAGGCATTTTTAAGGGACGTCTAACTGAGCTCTCTTCAGAGACGTAATAATTGCGTGCTAATTTTTGCCATCGGAAGAAAGAAAGTCCGCGACATACCAAAATACCACGTGACAAAACTGCAACGCGCATCAGGAAGCAGCGCCCACAACCAGGCTCACTGTGACATAACCAGTATCAATGAAGGGATGATGACAGAAATATTTACGCAGCTGTTCTCAGCGTGAAAGCTGTCGGAAGTGCAAAGCAGTGATTCGCCTGCCCTTCCGAGAGGCGGGCTTTTACGGGCAAGCAAGCGCCAGTGTTCCAAACGTGCAGATTGCTCGGCGTCCATGGTGGGAAATGAAACCTTCCTTTGTGATGCAGTGGAACTCTCTCGCCTCCTCCTTTCTCTCCTCATCACCCTCACTTCTTTTTCATACCACCTTGCTATACTATATTGAACGAATATTAGCGCGACAAAAACGAAGACGAGAATAGAAAAGACAGACTACAGCGCTGTAGTCTGTCTTTTCTATTCTGGTCCTCGTTTTTGTCGCGCTAATATTCGTTCAAGATGGAAGCACACCAACTCGCCCAGTTGACAGTTCTGTTCATATACTATACTGTACACGGCTAGGCTATCCTTTGCTCTACCCCTCCTGTGTTCCTTTCACACCTTCTGTTCCCCTCCTCACCCTCACTTTCTTACCCCGATGCTACACGATACTGTACACGGCTATACATGTTTCCGTGTGCGTGACGCCAAGTGATGAGATGCGATGAGCGATAATAACATACGACAGCCAAGGCCCCTAAAGTGTTACGCAGTTTAGAATTATCACCCTATAGCTTTTATCTGCCGCTCACAGGCCGAATCAGCACTCCGCTTCGGTCTCAAAAGGTCAGGCCGGGGTCAGAACAGCTCTCCGGCTGCATTATCAAGGGGTTCAGTCGGTCGTTAGATATACAGGGTGTTTTTTAAATGCGAATGCATTTCATAGTCGGGCTATGTCAGGCATCCGGCGTTGGCGTTGGCGTTGTCCGCGGAGGAGGAGCAGGAGGATAGGTTGAGGAGGCGTGCGCGCCGGCAGGTGTTAGATGTGAAGCATCTTATGGCGAAGCTTAATCCGGTGGTGGTGGTGTACGGCGTGACCGCCCTTACTGCGCATGCGCAAACCCTTTAAAAAAAAATAAAGATAAAAACCTCCTCTCTCCCTCTCTCTCCCCCTAGGCATCCCTCCCCGCGGCAACCACACCCTCACTGCGCATGCGCCTCCCCTCCTCTCTCCCCTGCTACGCTCCCCCCTCTCTCCTCTAGGCATCCCTGCCCGCGCCGTCCACACTCCCACTGCGCATGCGCGTCCCACCTCTCTTCTTCTCTCCTACGCTCCCCCTCTCTTCTCTAGGCATCTCTGCCCGCAGCGTCCACACTCCCACTGCGCATGCGCACCCCACCTCTCTCTCCTCTCCTACGCTCCCCCCTCTCTCTCTCGCCTGGCAACGCCGACACAGGCAGCGTCTGCTAGCGAGTTTCTTGGTTGAAAAAACCGACTGCTCGCGCTGCACAACCGTTCACTGGCCACCCCGTATATATGGCAATGAATCTTGACCTCCACGGTGGTGCCGGTGGGAGATTTCTCCTGTGCGTTGTTGAACAATAAAAATTCGCAGCGTGCGCGTTAACTAAAAGCGGTCTGCGGCGGAGCTCGGCGGAGCTATATATGGAAAAAAAAATTAAAAAAAATAAATAAAAAAAATAAAAAAAAAACAAGAAAAAGCAAAAAAAAAAAGGCGCTGCGCCGTGCTCCCGACCGGGCTGCAGAAATTAGGCGCCTTTTCCTTCTTCAAACCACAACCACCATATATAAATGGAGTGAAGCGCGCGCGAAATGCATTCGCATTTCCTCACGATTCCCTTCGGGGAGGTGGGGGCTTTTTTTTAGATGCGAAGCATCTTATGCTCGGGGCTATGTCCGTCCCGCTTCCCGCGTCCTGCGTCCCGCGTCCGGCCGCTTTCATGAAGTAGGGAAGCACCCACTATGCGAACCAGAACACTGTAGTACAAGAAGGCCGTCAACCACCATTACTGTCACAAGAATCATGGCCGAGAGCACAGAGTGGCTGCTTAGCAATGGCTAGGCAGGTGGTGGGTGCAAGCAAAGAATAACACGCACTACCAGTGGTGTCTGTCGCCCAGGTTGTCTCGATTCCTTGATGTTGCTTGCATTAGCTTGCGGGGGCTTTGTCCGTCTCCTTCCCGCGTCCCACAACCCCGCAGCGCATGCGCGTCCCCTCCCCCCCTTTCTCCTCTCCTACGCTCCTCCTTTCTCTCTCCTCTAGGAATCCTCTACTCTACGGAGCGGCGCATGCGCGTCCCTTCCCCCCTCTCTTTCCTGTCCTACGCTCCCCTTTCTCTCCTCTACGAATCCTATACTATACGGAGCGGCGCCCGCGTCCCACACCCCCCAGCGCATGCGCGTCCCCTCCCCCTCTCTCTCCTCTCCTACGCTCCCCCTCTTTCTCTTCTCTATGAATTCTCTACTCTACGGAGCGGTGCCCGCGTCCCACACACCCACAGCGCATTCGCGTCTCCTCGACCTCTCCTACGCTCCCCCCCCCCTTCTCTACTCTACGGAGCGGCGCCTGCGTGCGACACCACCACAGCACATCCGCGGTCCCTCTCTCCTCTCCTACGCCCCCCCCCGTTCTTTCTTCTAGGAATCCTCTACTCTACGGAGCGGCGCGCTCGACAGGTGGTGCGACAGCTGCATACTCCGCTGGGAGCGCCACGGTAGTTCCGCGGTACGAAAATGACCGAGCGCGCGCGCCTCATTCTCTCTCCTGTGCAGCGCCGCGATGAGCGCCCGGGCCGCTGCCGCGAAACGGGAGCGGCGACGTTTCTCTCGCTCAAGCTAACCATCTCCCCGCTGCTTCGCATCCACACATGGTTCGCTTTAGCAGGAGATGCCGAAGTTATTTTTTTAAGCAATACAGATTTTTCCTGAAAAAGCTATAATAGTTAGGCACTTCTCGCGCCTTCGCAAGCAATTTCTAGGCCGAGGCGGAAAGATTTTGCCACTAATTAGATCACTCGGAAATTATTAATTAACAAAAAATATTCAATTAACTTTTTTGTTATCAATTTTAGGACGGTTTCTTATATGACGAAGTTGTTCTACGTCACAATTTATTGCGAGCCTAGTTTTTAAAAATCGAAGATATCGCGCGTAGTTTCAGAGATACGCCGTCGAATTTCCGGACGGCGATGCCGGAGGAACTGAATCTCAACGCACCGAGTGCGCCGAAAGGGCGGTCCCTGTGCTACGTCACACCCACGGTCACGCCGCAACGCAATGTGTGCGTGTTTTCTATTTTTAATTTTCAATGCGAGTCTCAACCTGCATCCGTTTCGCGTGCGTTCTTATCCTCGCGCTTTGCGCAACGTGCAGACGCTAGCCGCGTTCCAGCGCCTATAAGGCTCATTTATCCTCCCGCGTGAGGGGGGAGACGCCACAGCTGGCACCGTGCCAGGGGTCTGAACACCGGTCATCGCTAGTATGAGACGTTAAAGGCTTTCGACTTAATATTCGAGTCTTGTACCTTTCAGAAGTTAAAACTACAAAGAATCAGACAACCACCGCACATCACGCGCGAAGGACCATTGGTCGGCATGCTCTGCTAGGACGACACATTGTTTCTTGCGCGGCGCGTTATCATTTAAATGACGCAATGGGCGTTCCGGCGAGACGCAACACTTGGACCGCCCTTCCGGCGCACCTGGTGCGTTGTGTTTCGGTTTCTCCAGCATCGCAGTATGGAAATTCGACGATGTATTGTAGTATAGTAATTCTGCTTCGGTTTGCGAACGGGTTCTCTTGCCCCGGGGGGCGCCGTTCCCTTTGTAGTGTGCGGGGGGGCCGTCGTGTGTTTGTGCGTTGTTGTGTGCCGTGAACGTTCATGCGGGTGCTCTGTGCTTGGATGTGCTGGTTGCATGCTGTGTAATGCGAACTGTAAAACGTTAGGGTGGATAAGGAACTTCTTTTTCGAGGGGGAGATGATGTTGTGTTCTTGTTTCGGTTTTGTTTTGCATTTGCGCATGCCAGGGGGCGCCGCTCTGCATGCGTGTTCTGTTCCGCGCCGCTAGGCGCGTGCTGGCGCTTTGTAAATAAATGAGTGTGTGACGAGCGTCCGTCTCGAGTAGACGTTCTTCGGCGCTCCGCGCCACCCCCGTTGTGCCGTGGCTAGCCGGCGTTCCCGCCGGCCGCGTCGGTTCCGCGTGCCCGCTCTTCATGCCAGGTCTGCTGCTTCGTGGAGCCGCTAGCGACGACACAACAGTATCTCTGAAACTACGCGCGATATTTTCTATTTTTGAAAACTAGGCTCGCCATAAATTGTGACGTAGAACAACTTGGCAATATAAACAACCTCCCTAAAATTGATAATTAAAAGTTAAGTAAATAATTTTTGTTAATTATTCATTTCCGAGTGATTTAATTAGCAGCAAAATCTTTCCGCCTCGGCCTAGAAATTGGCTGCGCAGACAAGTGCCTAACTATTGTAGTTTTTTTAGGAAAAATCTGTATTGCATAAAAAAAAACACCCTGTATATAACGATTATGCCGTAAATTTGAGGGGTAGTAATCCCTGTAAAAGTGAGACGCAAGTTGTTGGTGCTTATCAAGACGAGCACCAACAACTCGTCTGTTTTCATAGAGAGCGTTCCTTGTAAGGAACACTCTCTCTGAAAAACAGACGAGTTGCTTTCAGACAGAGGAACGCTCTGTCTGAAAGCAGACAATAGGCAAAGCGGTGGCTTGCAGCTAGCTTACTAGAGCACGTTGTTTCTTCATACAAATGAGGGTGTTCTCACGTAGTATTTTTTACATTTCGTTGGCTTTCTTTATCATCCAGAAACGAATTAGCACGCACTTAGTATATCGCTGGAAATAGTGCCGTCAGTTGCCACTTAAACATGCTCCCATATATCTAATTAACATTTCTATAATTAAGTGAGTACTGTTGTAGTTGAAAAATATTGTAGTTAACTAATAAACCTCATTAGTTAAAAATTACTAGCGGTTGCTCTAATGTACTGGAGAAAACATGTATTATATTCATATTGAAACAGTGCAAAAGACGTAGGACACAGGAAGACTTGAAAACACTAGCGCTGGCGACATGAACGCAAACCATAGCCCCCCCTTTTCCCTTCTGGTGTGTTATGTTTTCTCCACGCTTAACACAGCTGCTTTAAAAAAAATTTGTTCTCTATCGTTGAGACACCCTCCATATGAATTCTTCTCTGAACGAATGCAATGAAAATATATTGTTCCTTACTTTGTCGACGCACATACTGTGTAGAGGGTTCTGCTGGATCACAGTTGTGGTTTTCCTGCAGGAAAAGAGAAGACATGTGGTCAATTTTGCGTTACCTGACTTGTTGTGCTGACACACACTCTATTAACGACGCGGTCGTAAAAAGCAGGCTGTTGAGGGGAATTCAAGCATGGAATATTTGCAACTTCATAATCGGCAACACAAATAGATGTTGCTGTTTGTCGCACTTACGAAGGACGATCGTTGATGAAATACGCGCAGCACCGGCGCCAGTGGCTTTGGTGAGTGGTTTACCTGCGCGATTGTCAGGCACGCGACCACTTTCATATGAGTTGGTAAGTTGATGATGGCCATGGTGGTCAGAGCTGCGAAACTCCCCATAGGCACCATGTATCAAAATCCTACAATGCCATTCGTCACATAAGACATTTTCTGATTGCTTGGTCACTTGTAGGGGGAAAACAACCTAATAATGGTATTTCCTTGTGCTGCGTTGCCAGGACCGCAAACCATATAATATGAGCAGCGAGTTCATGTTTGCCGCTTGGTTTTCATGTGATACTTCGGTTCCAGATCTCCTACGTTTTTATAGTTGTACTCGCGAGTCGCACGCTCGGCATCAATAACCTAGATTGTGCCTTGAATTTCGAAATGGACATAAAAATTACATGTTTACAGGGTGAAAATGCGAATGCCGCAAATTTTCATGCCCTACAAGTTTTGCAAATAAAGAACTGCCGTCAGGTTATTAATTGAAAGTTATTCAAAATTTTTTGTGAACTGATTATTTCACCTGACTTTAGCTGCGGCAAAGTACTTCCACCTCCATGTGGAGTTTGTGGGTTAATACCACGGGTGTCTGACTGTCACAGAATATTTAGAAAGACTCTGCATGGCCTAAAACACACAGCTTGTATTTCGAAAGAATACTATTTTATGGCTTAATAAGTGTCTAAACGTCTTGTGCTACGAACACCCCACAAGTTAAGAAATAAAGTCAGTGATAGCCACAGATGCTCCTGATCAGAAGACAGGAGTTGGAGGCTAAACGGCACTAAACTGGTCGTTTTCACTTCGCCTGCCCAACGTGACACAAATATTCCTGGTGGAGCTAATCACAAATATGCTTCTATTCTGTATTTTCTGACAATATATTTCTTCAGTGGTTCTACTGAGGGACTTCTTGTCTGTCTGTGCTTCTTAAAGCACCAACGTAATCGAAGAGCCGCACCGAACTTTACGCGTATTTTCCCCATGAATAGCCGCCGCGCTGGCGCAGTGATTACGGTGTTCAGCTGCTGACCCGAAAGAAACGCGTTCAATCCGGGCTGTGGTGGTCGCAATTTCAGGGAGGCGAAATGTTGGTGGCCCGTTCATTGCGCGATGTCAATAGATGTTAAAGAACCCAAGTAAAGAAATTATCCGGAGCACTTCACTACAGCTGTGCCTCGCGTTTATATCGTGATTCTGGGACTTAAAGGCACAGAATTTATCATTATGCGAAATTATTTGCGTGTTGTTCGTTTCGTTTGAATGCCTCGCCACACTGTATTTTACGCTAAACGAGGCGAAGGATAGTATTCCTGGCGTAGCACATGATGCTGCTCAAGGAATCTTGTAGTTTCATTAACAAAACAGCATTGCGGAATACTATCACTAAATTTTTATTCGCTAGGTCTGGTTTCGCTGCTTTCTTTCATTGTTATTAGTGAAATCGATGAGAATCCATAGAACACTTATATCGAAAATTTTACAGGTATAGAAACAAAGGAAAAGGCTCCTAAAAGCCCTCTTTCAAAACTATGAGTTCAACTTACACTGTTGTGGTTGATACATTTGCAGCGGTCGTCGTCTCTGAAACACTACAACAAAAACACAGGTCATGTTACGTTTAAATTACAAACGAATCAAGGGGTCATTCACCGTAATGTTATAAGGGACTTTAAACAAAAGAAAATGAGTGACTAAGCTAAAGAACTAAACTGCGTAGCCGAACGACATTACAAAATTTTTATTTGGGCACGTGTGGTTTGGCTACTTTACCCCAGTGCCAGTATTGTCAGCTATGAGAAACCATAGAACACATCTTTCGAGAATCGGGCACGTTTAAAAGCCAAGAGCAAAGGCTTTTGCAAAGCTTTCTTTGAAAACTTAGGCTTCAGCTTGCCTTGTGGCCGTTACATTCGCTGCGGTCGTCGTGTCAGTGTTGCTGCAGCAGAGACGTGTGATGCAATATTCAATTTTACGAAGGAACCAGGGAGTCTGCCGTGATAATAATACAAGTATATTTTTTTCTCAGAAAATAAGAGACTAAACTAACTGAACTGTGTTGCCCAATACCATTACTAAATAGTTATTTGGACAAGTGTGCACATGGTTCCGCTACTTCCCCTTCTTGTTGTTATTGCAGTTAACGAAAAACAATAGAGCAGTTCAAGGAATCTTGCAGGTATGCCAACAAAACGAAAAGGCTTCGTTTAAAAATAAAATGAAGTGAAATAGATATTTCAGTTGATAATCAGCGCTGCTTCGTGTAGTTTGTGTGATTTTGCTTTTTAACACGAATTTGTTTTATGCCGAGGTCTACCAAGATTTGAGTTACGTATTTACCTCACGGAAATGACGTCGAAAAAATACGCAGGATCGGAAGACAAAGAAAAAAAAGTCACAGTTTCGCCACTAGGGCGAAGCAGTGAATGCGATAGCAAGCGATTAGTTTGTCACACGAAAAACGACAAGCAGCTCGATACTTGCAACGCACCGCCGTAGCACAAAGAAGGACGCTCGAAAAGGACGCATGGGTATACACAGGACCATAGCTCGGCACACTCACTCATGAGTGCACTCAACTCACACTCACTCACACTCATTTGAACGTGGTGAGTTGCGTATGAGTGAGTACTCATGAGTGTGAGTGGACGTGAGTGAGTACTCGTGAGTGTGAGTGGACGTGAGTGTGAACGTGAGTGAGTGCGAAGGCTGAAAAAATTGTGGTGAGTGAGTTTGAGTGAGTACTCCCTTAAAGTGCCGACCTATGGAGCTCGGCACACTCACTCATGAGTGCACTCAACTCACACTCACCCACACTCATTTGAACGTGGTGAGTTGAGTATGAGTGAGTACTCATGAGTGTGAGTGGACGTGAGTGTGAACGTGAGTGAGTACTCGTGAGTGTGAGAGTGGACGTGAGTGTGAACGTGAGTGTGTGCGAAGGCTGGAAAAATTGTGGTGAGTGAGTTTGAGTGAGTACTCCCTTAAAGTGCCGACCTATGCGTGACAGGACAAGCGTGAACTAACAACTGTCGCAATTGTTACGAGTTTGTATTTGAGCAACGCGCTGCGAGTGTCCACAATGCAGAAGCCGACGCTGTTGTTGCTGTTGCCTCTGACATGGCTCATACCATACTTCTTTTTTCTTTTAAAGGAGCACTGACACAAAATTTCGAAGGCGAGATAATGAGTGAAATAGATGTATGTGGAGACATAGACAACGCCTACGAAATATCAAGGGCAAATATAGCCTAGAACATATTTAAAATCAATTTCAAAGTGCATGCCGCACGACTGAGCGAGATGCGAGCCCCTCGCGACGCCGACATCAACGCGGTAGCAATGTAAACAAACTACGTCACGATTTTGTGTTGGCTGGTTGTTGGTTGGGCCCTTGCGCTACCTGCGATTTATTCCTCCGTGCCTGACGTAGGCGGCGCCCGCTCTCGCGCACGCCGCCTACGTCACAGTTCTGCGTGGTCACGTGGCCAGCTGCGTTTATCTTGCTACCGGAACTGCTCCTGACTAGCTCGGAGCTCTTTGAAACCGAAACTGCGACTGGGCGCTCTAAAAACGTCTTTAAATAACTAACCGTCGCGCACTCGCGCAAACGAGGTTTCCAGCCGTGATAAGTGGGTCGTAAGCTACCTATTGCAACAAAAAAAAACAAGGTGCAAAATTTTTTGTGTCAGTGCTCCTTTAAACTGCGGCACGTGGAATGACCCCTCTGCGTCTCCTGCCCCGCGGTGGCGTCTGACGCCAAGTGTGCCCGGTGTTCTCCTTTTTTCCTTCTGCATCATGAGAGGTACAGAAGGGAGCCACTTTTTTGTGTGCATCTCAAGGGCAGTTTTCAATTTGAAAGAAACTGTAAAAGCGTTGCGTGATAGAAAACACGCTCAAGCTGTTCCGAGATCTGCGTACCGCGAGCGGAAAATGGTGCATATGAATAGCTCGCCGTTATATCGCCGGCACAAGAAGGCGTGTGGCTGTGTTGGCTAGTGCTGCAGGCTGCGGAGCAAGAGGTCGCTGGTTCGAATCCCCGGTCAGGTAGGTGGTTTGGAATTTTTTTCTACTGATTTATTTTTCTTTATGCGTTTGTTATATATACACATACATATACATATCCGGGACATGACGGCGTCGACAGACGGCGACGGCAAAAATCAGCCGAGAGTGACCATATAATTGCTATCGCAATAAAAGTTCTGTCAACGGGAGTCGAACTTACAACATCTTGGTCCGCGACAAGAGATGCCGGGCACGCTATCCACTGCGCCACGGTTACATACTCTGTAGGCTTTAAAAACAAGCCTATTATATCTACCACTGTCCTCTCACAGTGCTCTTGTTAAAGTAAATAATTCATTACGATCGTGAAATGCACGATTAGTTCCTTCACAGCGTCGATTTTACGCGTCCTTCCCACTTGGCGCATTTCGAATAGGAAAAGTGGAACTTTCTCGACAAATTAAAACACTGTCAGGTGGCGACCTTACCCCTAGCATCTTTTTACCCCTAGCGTCTTTTTCACGCCGTCCGATGTCTTCACGAGTCGTCGAGCCCTGCCGCTACCTTTCGCAACACTTGACATCGCCGCCGGCAGCAGCAATATATTCGTCTTCAATCCGCTCTCCGCACCAGTCACATTGCTTGCAGGCGAATGTCTCGGCCGCGTGGAAGATCTCGACTCGTCGTCTCTGGTTGACGTCCCGGACGACAACTGCGACCAACCAGTTGCCCTGTCGGCACTCGGGGAGTCGTCCAGCGATATGTTTTCCAGCGCCATCTCCGATACCCTAACCCCTGCCGAACACGCCGACCTACTTGATATTCTGCACGAGTTCCGAAATTCTTTCGATGTGTCGCAACCTCAACTGGGCCGCACGTCGCAAGTGCAACATTACGTTGACACCCGTCTACACCAGCCGCTGCGTCAAAGACCATACCGTGTCTCCGCTGAAGAGCGCCGCGTCATTAACGACCAAGTAGAAGACATGCTTCGTAGAGACGTTATTCGACCATCTCACAGTCCCTGGGCATCTCCTGTTGTCCTGGTGCGTAAGAAAGACGGATCTATCCGGTTTTGCGTAGATTACCGTCGTTTGAATAAGATAACGCGCAAGGACGTCTATCCTTCGCCGCGCATTGATGACGCCATTGACACCCTTCACGGAGCAGAATTCTTCTCGTCGCTGGACTTGCGATCTCGCTACTGGCAAGTCCCAATGGCTGAAGCCGATCGCCCGAAAACTGCATTTATAACACCTGATGGACTATACGAGTTTAACGTCATGCCCTTTGGGCTTTGTAACGCGCCTGCCACGTTCGAACGACTTATGGATAATACGCTACGTGGCCTAAAGTGGTCTATGTGCCTCTGTTACCTCGACGATGTCGGGGTTTTTTGGCATGATTTCCCTACGCACCTGCTTCGCCTCAGGCACGTGTTGACTTGTCTGACAAACGCTGGCCTTCAGCTTAACCTCAAGAAATGCCGCTTTGCTGCACGCGAGCTCGTCATCTTAGGCCACATCGTGTCCAAACACGGCGTATTACCTGACCCTGCAAAACTTCGTGCAGTCGCGAAATTTCCCAAGCCGACGACCATGAAGGAACTTCGCAGTTTTGTAGGCCTGTGCTCGTACTTCCGGCGCTTTGTTCGCAATTTTGCATCCATCATGTCACCGTTAACGCAGCTTCTTTGCGGCGACGTGAACCTGTCCTCCTGGTCCCCTGCATGTGACGTCGCCTTTACTACGCTGCGCCGTCTGCTCACCTCCCCCACCTATACTTCGCCACTACGATCCGACGGCTCCTACCGAAGTACACACAGACGCCAGCGGCGTCGGGCTTGGCGCTGTCGTCGCTCAACGAAAGCCCGGCTATTCAGAATACGTCGTAGCCTACGCTAGTCGCACGTTGACGAAAGCCGAAACTAATTACAGCGTGACTGAAAAAGAGTGTTTGGCTCTGGTGTGGGCGCTTGGAAAGTTCTGGCCCTACTTATACGGCCGCCCTTTCGATCTTGTAACTGATCACCACGCGTTTTGCTGGCTCGCCACGTTAAAAGACCCTTCTGCCCGCCTAGCGCGATGGGCCCTCCGCATCCAGGAGTACGATATTCGCGTCGTATACCGCTGCGGACGCAAGCACTCTGACGCTGACGCCCTCTCTCGCTCCCCTTTACCTCCAGAACCGGCGTGCGGAACCACTTGCGTCCACCCCTTGTCATCCCTCGATCTCGACTCGATAGCCACCGAACAACGTCGTGACCCTTGGATCGCATCTCTTCTTGATCATCTATCAGGTACATCCGCCCTTCCTGTACCTCGGTCCCTCCGACGTCAAGCTTTTCATTTCACCATCCGTGATCAACTGCTTCATCGCCGCAACTACGCTGCCGATGGCCGCCGGTGGCTACTGGTCATTCCACGCAGCTTGCGATCGCAAGTGTGCGCCTCTCTTCACGACGATCCGCAATGTGGCCACGCCGGGGTGTTTAAGACATACGAACGCCTTCGCCATCGCTATTACTGGCGCGGCATGTACCATTCGTGCGGAAATTCGTGCAGTGCTGTCCTGACTGCCAGAGACGCAAGTCAACACCTTTACGTGCCACTGGCGCACTGCAGCCGCTTCCATGCCCTGCCAAGCCATTTGGTCGCGTCGGCGTTGACCTCTACGGCCCCCTTCCAATGACACCAGATGGCAATCGGTGGATTATAGTTGCTGTCGACCACCTGACGCGCTACGCCGAAACTGCCGCTTTGCTGATCGCAACCGCTCGGGATGTCACCTCTTTCATTTTACGTCGCTTTATCTTTCGACATGGCGCACCTCGAGAGCTCTTAAGTGACAGAGGCCGCGCTTTTCTCTCTGAGGTCGTCGAAGCTCTGCTTTCGGAGTGCGCGTCATTCACCGGAGAACCACAGCATACCACCCGCAGACTAATGGGCTCACAGAACGGTTTAATCGAACGCTGGGTGATATGCTCTCGATGTATGTGGCATCGGACCATAGCAACTGGGATCGTGTTCTCCCCTATGTAACATTCGCATACAACACCGCGATACAAAAACTACGGGATTTTCGCCTTTCTATCTCCTCTACGGACGCGAGCCTTCCCACACTATCGACACTCTGCTTCCCTACCGTCCTGATGCTTCCGAGTGTCCACCTGTCTCCGAAGCTGCTCGACAAGCCGAAGAGTGCCGCCAGCTCGCTCGCACGTTTACATCGCAAGAGCAGCAACGCCAGAAAGAAAACCGCAGGACTTCAGTTCCAGATCCTAGCTATGCCCCAGGGTCTCTTGTGTGGCTATCTGTCCCATACCAAACTCCAGGGCTCTCCTCGAAGCGTGTTCCAAGGTATGAGGGGCCTTACACCGTCTTGGAGAAAACTTCTCCGGTTAATTTTCTCATCGAGCCAGTTTCTCGATCGGATGACATGCGCCGGCGTGGACGTGACATCGTCCACGTTTCCCGCCTCAAGACATACCATGAGCCTCTACCTGAAACTTCTTAGGTCGCCAGGATGGCTCCTTTTTCAGCGGGGGCGATTGTGAAGAAGAAGATGCGCCTTCATCCAGCAGCATCGCCAACGCTCGGCTCGCTCGGCTCGTGTTTCGGATCGCTGCTGTGCCTCTGGACGGTTTTTCACGCTGCCTCGACGCTAGCGTCCGTAACGTCCTTGAACAATCAATAAACCTCTTCACGCTAGGTGTATTTAAAGAAACAGGAAAATGTGGTATGTCCCATTTTCAATATATTCCTGCAATTCAAACAGGCGAGCTGAAAGAGATTGAACAAACTATTTTATCACTAACATTCCATAAGGAAACCAAGATCACTACTCTGATTTGCTCGTGTGCTCACAGACCACCTTTCTGGCAGTTCTTCTTTCTATATCTTTGTTTTGTTTTCTATTTCCTTCTTTTCATTTCTTCCCGACTCCACCTGCCATAAGCTTCATTGCCGGTCCCCGTGAGCCCACATTGCCAGCTCCGAGCCAACCAACCGAGCTGGACGGGATCAACGTGAGGCCACTCGACGCTGCCGGCTTTCTTTTTCTCCGCCCAGCCCTCCTGCTTTCGAAAACTTCGCAGTGCGGCGCGCATTTTAGAGCGCAGCTCTTAGGCGCCCCTTGCTTTGTTGAGTGGCGTCGCCATCATCGGCGTAATCGATAGCGCTAATGACGACGAAAGAGAGCGAACGCGGAGCTTACCGAGCCGCTGTGTTAGCGTCTGCAATGCCTCGTGCCTTTCCCTTACTACTTGGGACAGCGCAACGCATGCCTCTCGCACACGGCCATGAAAAGTGGATTGACCTGCGAGGCTTGCGAGAAGACATGCGTTGGTTGAAGGGACACTGAGTAACAACCAAACAACTTTGTGTGTGGAATGCTCAAGCGGATTCTTATATTTTGCATCTATACTCCGTTTCACAAGCTGTTGGCAGCACTGCCAAAGGTAGAGTTCTCTCGTTCAATTAGGGCTGTGTGAGCACAGCAAATAGTCCCTCAACCAATTTAGGAATCCAGAATTATTTTGCACACTAGAAACACATAAAGTGACAGTATGGTTAGGATTGATGTTTTAAAGCGTCCAGATTGTTTAATCATTCGTGAAATTAATAGAAAAAGCCCGCATGGACGCGCCTGAGCGGAGGCTTGCTGTGAGGTGGTGATGCGCCGCCTTTTGGCAACATGGCGCTGCCAGAGTTGGTCGTGTGTCTAGTCGTGTGTCTGCAACATGCCCGAAGCTCGCGAAGCGAATAGCTTTAAGCGCTCTTCAAGGGCTTCGCGTCGAGTGCGGGAGAGTGCAGGCGTGGATTCACTCACCGAGAAGACGGAAAAACCTACCCAGGTGGGCGAGCGAACGCTCTATCAGTGGAAAACGCTGGCGGAGAACGCGGGCAGACTCCTACCACCGAACAAGCGTGCTTATGGGAAATGCCGTGATCGGGCGAAGAAGCTGGACGATTTTGACCTTAGCGTCTTCGATGGGTGGTTTACATTGTTTTAGGAGAGGTGAAATTCTAACTATCGACCGTGTCCACAACGACGATGCAGAGGATGCTGAAGCAGCTTGGCTTCATCTACAAGGAACGCTCTCGGAACGCATTTCTCATAGAAGAGGCGCACATTGTGCAATGTCACCGCCTGTTTCTGCGGAGCTGCTACCCCAGGTTGAAGTGATAGGGACGATGAGATATGAACCCTTCTAACGGGCTCATGACAATCATTATCTGGTGCGTGCAGGACGGGATCATTCTGTACTGTTGCAGTGAGAGTACCAAACATAAGAAACAAAAAAAAAACATGTTCTATTATGTCGGGAAATAAGCTTCGAATTGATTGATTCATTGATTCCTTCGTTAGTTGACTCAATTATTCTCTTAAATTCATTGACTCGATGATAAAGTAAACATATTTTCTATACCCGTGGCGTAAACATAAAAAACGAATACAACCGATGAGCGAAGCTCCTTAGAAATGGGACGCACTCGGCGTTCGCCACGCGCGGCGTTTCATTGTCCAGGCAACGGACCAACCACTGCACGGACGACAGGGCGAAGCGATGGTTTCGCGCGTTCGCCGGCTTGAGGGAGAGGGCAGAGTCGAAGAAATAGGGAAAGGGAGATTAATCTGCCTACGTTTCGGATGCGTTCGTATTCTCGTGCTTTTCGCATCGTGGAGACGCCATCGGCGTTCCAGCGCTCATAAAGCTCATTTGTCCTCCCGCATGAGGGGGAGACGCTACAGCTGTCACCGTGCCAGGGAGCTTCAACGGCAACGGCGATGGCGGGGCGCCGGCCTAAGGAGCTTCGCTCCTAATAAATGCTGTGATGTGACAAGGACTCATAGGGACAGGTGACACTATATATAATGTGATGACCGAAGTCGAAGAGGCCGAAGTGGGTTGTGGGTTGTGGGCTTACGACCGGCTAAGAACAGAAATAGAACAGCGAGCCCAGCGAACGGGTGTTGTGTCTGTTTCTCTCTCTCTACAATGGCGCAGTTGCGAAACGCAGAGTCATCAGATTACGTCAATGTACCTACGTCCATGCCCCTTCGAAGCCGACGAGTACTCCCGGAGACTGAGGATGGCGTCGAAGCCTCCACGGCGGCTACATGGCAGCACTGTGACGCCGACATTGCCCGGTCCTCGTGCATGCTGCCGCAGCAGCTCAACGATATGGCAAGCTGCGCTACCTCCGGCATTCGGTGTGTTGCTCTTACCCTACTCTCCGAGACCGCAATTCCGGAGTTCCATGGTTACGAGAACGATCCTACCACCTGGATTGGCATCGTCGACTCTGTTGCGCTCAAACATTCTTGGCCGGAGTCCACCAAGAAATCAGTCGCGGAAGGGCGTCTCCGAGGAGCTGCCCAAGCCTGGCATCGCTTTCAGGGAAGCACGTATGCCTCTTGGTCTAGTTGGAGCGCTGCCCTGACGTCTACGTTTGCACCGCTGCCGGGCGCTTATGACACTCGTTTCATGGAGATGCGGTCGCGCCGGCAAGGCCCAAGAGAAGACATTGCCACCTACCTCTACGACAAGTTACACCTCCTAAAAGCGTGTGACATAGCCTGGCCGTCTCCGGCAGCCAGACAGTACGTCGTCGATGGCATCTATGACTCGACGCACGCGGCCATACTGTCTGTACATACAGCACAAGATGACTTCCGAGACTTTCATCCGAAGGGCGGCAGAGTTGCAGGATACTGCTAAACGGCGTGCCCCCTGCTGTCTCCACGCAAGCAGCGGCTACAATGTCACGTGATTGCCATCCTTGCAGTCGCTGCAGACAAGGATACGAGAGTTACACACAAGCTCCGCATCAAGAAATCCAGTACCAAACGCGGACGCTGCCAACAGTTCGCGTCCGCATTGACGGCATCGGGGAGCTGACGGCTCTGGTGGATACTGGAGCGCAACGCACGGCGCTGCTTCGACGCCATGCCCCCGTCACCCTCCAGCCTTGGACCGAGCCACCCCTTTGCGGCCTCGGCGGCAGCGTATTGCCGGTCGGTGCACTGGACATTCAGCTCCAAACTGAAGCCGGGAGCAAATTCCTTGCTGCTGTTCCCGTATTCGAGCACTTGCCCACCGATGTGGTCTTGGGAGTGGATTATCTCCTAGCGGGTGACGTACAGCTTGTGATCGAGGGTGGTGGAGTTTTTCTGCGTCCATCGGTCTCGGCTTCAACAGCTACAGCAGTAACTACAGGTGAGCCTGATGGACTTACGACTCTTTCCTCAGTGCTCGAGCGACACAAACCAATTTTTGCGGAAAGTACATCGCAGCTACCAGGTACTGGCCTACTTGAACATCGCATACCCACAGATGGTCACGCACCCATTTCTATACCCCTACGACGTTACGCCGAACGTGAACGAGTCGTCATTGCCGAGCAAGTGCAGGAAATGCTGGCTGCTGGCGTAATTAGACCCTCTTCGAGTCCCTGGGCCGCACCTGTCGTCCTAGTCCGGAAGAAGAATGGTAGCCTCAGGTTTTGTGTCGACTATCGGGAGTTGAACAAGCACACCATCCCCGATTCATACCCACTCCCCCCCGCATCGACGACGCCATTGACACTGTGCGGCATGCTAGATTCTTCTCATCACTTGATCTTCGTGCGGGGTATTGGCAAATTAACGTTGCCGAAGAAGACAAGTGCAAAACAGCGTTCCGGACACCTTCCGGCCTCTACGAATTTAACCGCATGCCTTTTGGGCTGCGGACAGCGCCAAGTACATTTCAGCGCGCCATGAATATTGCCCTCGGCCCATTGAAAGATCACGCTTGTGTCGTTTATCTGGACGACATATTGGTCGTGGGCACAACAGAGCAAGAACATCTTCGGAACTTGGATGAAGTCCTCCGAACGCTATTCAATGCCGGATTTCGATTGAACCGAGAGAAATGCCAATTTCTCTCGGACACGATTTCTTACCTGGGACACGCCATTTCGGCAGACGGTGTTCAACCTTTGCCTGAAAGAGTAGCAGCAGTAGCAAACTTCCCTACGCCAACGTGTTTGAAACAGCTGCAGGCATTTTTAGGTCTCGCGTCGTACCTGCGCAAGTTCGTTCCCAACTTCGCAGCGACAGCAGCTCCACTCACGAATATGCTCAGGGAAAGCGTCGACGTTTGCGTGGGGCCCTTCCCAAGATACCGCCTTTCAAACCCTAAAGCACCGTCTGACACAGTGCCCCGTTCTGAGTCATTTCCAGGATACGTGGGACACTGAGGTTCACACTGACGCAAGTCAGGTTGGTCTAGGAGCGGTCCTCGTTCAGCGCGACGTTCAGCTTACGCCAGCCGCAAGCTATCCGACACGGAACGCCATTACCACTCGAACGAGTTGGAGTGCCTGGCTGTTGTCTGGAGTGTGGACGAGAAGTTCCGTCACTACTTGTTCGGCCGCAAGTTCACGGTGGTGACGGACAACACCGCGATTGCGTGGATGTTTGCCAAGCAACATCTGAAGCACAAGTTCGCCCGCTGGATCATCCGACTGCAAGACTACACCTACGACGTGAAGCATCGAGCAGGGGCACTTAACCAGGTTGCCGATGCACTGTCACGGAACCCGTACGAGGAAAGCTCCCCACAAGCCAAAGAGGGCTGGATCTGGTTCTCGCAGCAGGATGTTTCGAACTCTCAGCGGTTTGATTCAGATTTGGCAGCAATAATCACGTCCCTCGAAGACACGCAGAGTAATTCAAATTTTGTCCTCCGCGGAAAAACGTTGTATCGACGCCATTGGACCAGTAACCAAGAAGAACGCCACCTTTTAGTCATTCCATCGACCATGCGTTCTGAAGTCCTGCACGCCATCCATGATGTCCCCGAAGGCGGACACATAGGCCGGCGGGCTACTCTTCGGAAGATCCAGGAACGTTTCTGGTGGCCGAGAATGGAGAGAAGCGTGCAGTCGTACGTCGCCAGCTGCGAGGTGTGCCAAAAGCATAAGCGTCTCCCGGGTTGTCAACCTGGACTACTCACGCCTATTCCACTCCCTGATACTATTTTCAACACCATCGGGATTGATCACGTCGGCCCATTACCAACTACAGCCGCAGGGAACCGGTACATCGTAGTCGCAGTGGACCACTTGTCGAAGTTTGTGGAAGTTGCTGCGGTACCCTCTCTCGCAGCTGGCTTCGTGATCAAATTTCTACGGGACCACTTTGAATGGAAGCACGGCCTACCTAAAAAGATAATCTCAGACAGAGCAACTACGTACCGCAGTCGTGAACTGCGATCATACCTCCGAAATGCTGGGGTCGAACATCATTTCACTTCAGCATACCATCCCCAAGCGAATGGATTAACGGAGAGGTACAACTAGACCCTACTGGCTCGACTCGTTCCCTACTGCAAAAACAACAAACCAAATGAAGCAGACTGGGATGACCACCTGCAAGCAGCCGCATACGCGATTAACACAGCGTTCCAGGTTTCTATTGGAACTTCACCTTACGAAGTGGTCTACGGGCAGATTCCAAAACTGACGGCCGTCCAGAATTTGAACACCCCCTTAAAAGTCGGGCGCACGGCTTCACGACAGACCACCTGTCGCGTCATTCGGGCTAAGGCACACGAGACAGCTACAAACGCTCAAGAGGCCCAGAAACGCTACTATGACCGCCGCCATCGGCCAGCGCCACCATACAAGGTCGGAGACGAGGTGTGGGTCCAACGATGCGCGCAATCGCCGGGCAAAAAGCTTCACCCGAAGTACGAAGGACCTTTCGTCATTACTGCAAGGTTGGGTGAGAACACGTGGCGTGTAGGCTATCCGGCAGGTGAAACGAGTGCGGACAAACGCAGGAAAAACAATTTTTCTGTGCACGTTTCTCGTCTGAAGAAAAGAGAGCTTCGGCAGAACTGATAAGTCGCGCTTCGTGTTTTCGCTTTTTAGGAAGCGCACAGACGCAGTGTGGCCGAATGTGATGACCGAAGTCGAAGAGGCCGAAGTGGGTTGTGGGTTGTGGGCTTACGACCGGCTAAGAACAGAAATAGAACAGCGAGCCCAGCGAACGGGTGTTGTGTCTGTTTCTCTCTCTCTACAATAAATAGACAAAGCCGGGTCACTTCCTTTGGAACAAAAGTTGGCTCGTCCAAAAATAAACAAAACAGATCAAGAAGGTTACAGGCGCCACCTGAAACATAATTAAAAAGGTAATCGATATAGTCAGTATAGTACACATTTTTCCACACTGGCGGGGCCACTTGTAGATTCTAGGAAGCGGCATTCGCGTAGGAACAAAACTTATGCAGTGCGCTTTGTCTTGATTGGCTGAGGGCACCCGTACCTTCCACAGTACTCCCAACAGCTTGTGAAACGGAGTATAGTTTTCCGGGCACAAGCTCGCCCATAATGAACAAGTGTTAGAACTCAGCTCTTAAGCGTCCGTTCCTGCGCTGAGTGGCACCGGCGTTGTCGTGACCGGCGGAGCGAACGAGGACCAAAGAGACTGAACGCGAAGTGCAGTGGAGGATGACAGATGGTGATAGCGAGGAGAGCGCGAGGAGGAAGGAATGACAGTGGCTAGACGGCAGGTTTCGTGGTAGCCTCACGCGGCGCTACAGTAGTGGACATCGTCGTGTGGTTGCCGATGACGTCATCAATAAGGCATGCGGCGAGGGCGTCCACCGATACCATCTAGGGAAATAAGCTCTGCATGAACGCAGGCTTGTCTGCGGCGGCTGTTGTAGAATGCGCTCACACGCTGCCTTCCTCGGTGCCCCCCATTAGCAAGGCAGTATCGCAATATCAAAACACCTCAACAGCTGCGCTCAGAATTTGCATCTAGCTGTATTGTAACCATTGGTGAATTTTTGTTTCATTTTAGGCTCCTATACAGCCACGTAACATTCCCATAGCTCACATCCCTTACATACCATTGTAAATCACGAACCATTGTTACTCTTTTATCATTTTTCATGGCGCTCTTTGGCCAAGCATGGCCCTTGTGCCATTAACACCCACATATCATCATTGTTTCATGCTTTGTTTCCTCTGCCGATGTGACTTTACTGCGTGTACCGAGTATCTTTTTCTTCCTCCTAGAGAACGGTCTTAACATTGGACTTCACACTAATCACACTCCTAAAAAGGCTTTTCTGCACAGTGGCACGGACGCTTGGCAGTGGCATTAGCAACGTTAAACTTTACCCAGTGGCCGGTGCTATTAATCCACGTGAAGAAAGTCCCAATCACGTAGGTTCTAAGACCCTCTCTGTGCACTACTCTCGCGTGAATTTGAAAATTTTACAAAAAAATTGGGTACAATTGGGTACAAAGAAATACAAAGAAAAAATTGAAGGACACTTTGTACATTCCAAAGTGTGTTCGGCGAAAGCGTGTGGCCATTCCACTGACGGAAAGACGGACGGAAAGACCGACGAACGGACAGACGGACATCCGGACGGACAGACGGACATCCGGACGGACGGACATCCGGATGGACGGACGGACATCCGGACGGACGGACGGACGGATGGACATCCGCACGGATGGACATCCGGACGGACAGACGGACATCCGGACGGACGGACATCCGGACCGACGGACAGACGGATATCCGGACGGACGGACATCCGGACGGACGGACGGACGGACAGACGGACATCCGGACGGGCGGACGGACGGACGGACATCCGGACGGGCGGACGGACGGACGGACATCCGGACGGACGGACAGACGGACATCCGGACGGACGGATGGACATCCGGATGGATGGACGGACAGACGGACATCCGGACGCACGGACGGACGGACATCCGGACGGACGGACGGACAGACGGACATCCAAACGGACGGACGGACGGACGGATATCCGGACGGACGGACGGACGGACAGACGGACGGACAGACGGACATCCGGACATCCGGACATCCGGACGGACGGACGGACATCCGGACGGACGGACGGACAGACGGACATCCGGACGGACGGACGGACATCCGGATGGACGGACGGACATCCGGACGGACGGACGGACAGACGGACATCCGGAGGGACGGACGGACGGACATCCAAACGGACGGACGGACGGACATCCGGACGGACATCCAAACGGACGGACGGACGGACATCCGGACGGACAGACGGACATCCGGACGGACGGACATCCGGACGGACGGACGGACGGACATCCGGACATCCGGACATCCGGACGGACGGACGCCGGACGGACGGACACCGGACGGACGGACACCGGACGCCGGACGGACACCGGACGGACGTGAGCATGAGACATTAAAGGCTTTCGCCTTAAAATTGGGTACAATTAATTCGGTCAATGGGATAGATGCTTCTCTTTGCGATAGGAAGGTCGAGGCGGGCATTTTCTGAACAGCTTTGAACTGGTTGTTTTGAATTTGCTTTTCCGATTTCCCACGTATATTACAGGCAGAGGTAATGGCTTATATTCTAGCCATACGTGAGCTGCTTACATGTGTTACTTCAGCAGCTATATCGACTCACTCGTTTTTCTGTTTCCGCTGCTTCGACAGTACCAAGGTCAACCAACTAGCCCACAAAACTTTAGGCGTAACAGCACAATGATGTACATCTTGACCATGTGTGTTCGGTCAGATCACACCGGATTAGCATTAAACGAGCTCGCAGACACGCTGCTGGCAGCATCAATTAAAGGTCCTGTCGTGAAGGTTGAAGACCCTCTTCATGCTGTACTCTCGCACAATTTCGAAAACTGTATTTAGTTTTAAAGAACATGTGAAATCTATTTTTAAATTTACTTTTTCCTGGTGCACCATGTGGTGCTGCTGAAGGAAATAGTTTCATTAACTCAAGTGTATTGCAGAATGCCATCACTAAATATTTTCCCAGCTGTGAATTCGCTTCTTCACCTCAATCTTCGTATTGTAATGCACGAGAAATCGCACACCACTTTAGAATTTCACAAGGGTTGAAACAAATGGAAAGGCTTCCGTAATCCCGCCTTTAAGAAGTTGGGCATTAGCTTACCCTTCTTCTCCTTGCTCCTCAATGGTCCCGTTCACTGCATCACTGAAACAATTTATTTAAGCGATGCCATAATTAGTTTTTTGAGGTGAGCTATGGTTACGCCGTGCTGGCATCATGTGTTTCCACATTTAAAAAAGAGAGAGACCTCATCGGGCTATTTTTAATATTGTGGCGGAGTTAGTAACAGAGTCGAGAATTGAAATTCAACTCTTATTGATATGCTATAAATAAACCAAAGTTACCACTCGTATATCTTCCTTTTTTTTTAATAGAAACTTCATTCTGAGCGTTTATCATTTTTCCCTTTTGGTCGTCATTTTATCTTCTTATTTCTGACTTCAGATCTTTTGCTTTCACATCATTCAGTACTGGCATATACCTGGTTCAGCTATATCACTAGGACCCAAAAAGAAACGGAGATGAGCGCCCTATGCACGATCCTTGTAGTTATGCTCAAACGTTGCTAGTTCTGAGTCCACCCCAGCTCCGAGTCAGCCCCGAAAATTGATTGGAGAAAGTGAAAGCAAGCATAGCCGTGTATATTAGTATAGCAAAGGGTGAGAAAAGAAAGTGAGGGTGAAGACGGAAAGGAGGAGGACAACGCCACTAGCTCCGTAGTTCTTGAGTGTTCGCATGACTTGTGTGTACATGCCCCATTTTTTTCCCAATTTAAGTTTCTTGAGAACTTCTAGTGCTGCACGATTCTCTACCAATACCAAGTCGAGCCGCCTCGCTAGGACCCGAAAAAAATTCAGACAACATCGTACTAGTGGTGCCAAGCCAAAAGGATGTCCAAAGCTGCGCGGCCTTGTTTGTCTAATTTTTCTCTTTCATATTATCTCATCTCTATGTTTTTCTGTGTCTTTCTATGTGTATTTATTCCTAGTTCTTTCTTTCTGTTTTTGTGTATCTCTTTCTCGCTCTTTCTATTATTCTGTCTGTTTCTTGCCTTTCTTTCTCTCTCTATTTCTCTCTTTTTTATTTCTTTCTCTCTTCTTGATTCTCTCTCTTTCACAGAAGCGTGTTACGTTGGGCTAGTTGGTCACACGTTGTAAATGTCAAGCCTTCTCACGCTTTCTCTTTTTCTTTTCTCTTTCAGTCTTTCTTCTCTTTTTCTTTTTCTCTATGCTATGATGTACTGTCTCAACTCGTCATCAATTTCACATCTCTACTCATCATCCACACTCCCTTTTACCACCGTCTTGCTATACTAAACACTATACTATACAAGCTATGTTATGCTCTGATCCCTTGCCTTCGCAGCCGAGTAGTTACGAAGCCCGCCTGTGGATCGCTGATATGGTTCGAAACCCGCCCCGCCGAGAACTTTTTCTGGCCAAGAATTTTTCTCTATTTCTTTCTATTAGATGTGAAGCATCTTACGGCGAAGCTTCATCCGGTGGTGGTGGTGGTGGTGTGTCGGCGTGACCACCCTTACTGCGCATGCGCAAACCTTTCAAAAAAAATAAAAATAAGAAACTCCTCTCCCCCTCTCTCTCCTCTAGGCATCCCTCCCCCGCGGCAACCACACCCTCACTGCGCATGCGCCTCCCCTCCTCTCTCCCCTCCCACGTTCCCCCCTCTCTCCTCTAGGCATGCCTGCCCGCGGCGTCCATACTCCCACTGCGCATGCGCGTCCCCCCTCTCTCTCCTCTCCTACGCTCCCCCTCTCTCCTCTAGGCATCCCTGCCCGCGGCGACCATACTCCCACTGCGCATGCGCGTCCCCCCCCTCTCTCTTCTCTCCTACGCTCCCCCCTCTCTCGCCTCGCGACGCCGACGCAGGCAGCGTCTGCTAGCGAGTTTCTTGGTTAAAAAAACCGACTGCTCGCGCTGCACAACCGTTCACTGGCCACGCCGTATATATGGCAATGGATCTTGACCTCCAAGGGGGTGCTGGTGGGAGATTTCTCCTGTGAATTGTTGAACAATAAAAATTCGCAGCGTGCGCGTTAACTAAAAGCGGACTGCGGGTCTTTGTGTCCAGTCGGAGTCTTCTGTCTCTCATTGCCCATTAGCAGCGATTGGCATGTTCCAGTAGGAAACACCGCTCCATCACTGCGTGCTTTGCGCCTCCCCAGTTTTCTGTCCTCCGCAACGCTGCGATGAGCACCAGCGTCAACGCCACCGCCAATGTAAGCGTTAGCGCCCGCTGCTTCACATCTACACATGGTTCCCTTTAGCGGGAGATGGTGTAATTTTTTCTTTCTCGCCTTCTTACTCTGTCTCTGTACTCGTTTTCTCGCCCATCAGAGTTATTGTATTCCCCGCCAGACAATCAGCGCGTGTGCTGGTAACGAAGCAGAAAATAGAGGAAAGGACGAAGAGGAAGAAGTGTACGGAGAGAGCGCGTGCCTGTTCATGATTATGATAGCTGCCTGTTTGCTCTTCATGAACTAACGGTCGGCTTTAACTACTCTGCTGTTAAAACCAAACGAGCTGGACTCCCCAAACGTGAACCTTCTCGCTCGACACCTCAGCCGTGCTCGCTCCTGACACATCTAGTGCTTTCGTGTACCTTATAGTTTTGCGCGATGTGTATATGTGGAGAGAAGGGGGGGTGGGTGCGTCTTCGTCAAATGCATGATGACATTGTATAGGTGCTTGTTATCTCTTTTTTTTCCTCCTGATCTAGTTTTACTGTTATTGCCTGATGTATCTTTCTTCTCTTGGCCAATCGCCCATCCTCTGATGGTTTCGCTCGCACGAATGACACCTCTATCGGTCCTTCTTCTCAAAGTATATTCGGTACATTCCACTTGCGCTACGACCATTTATGAATTAGCGCCCCTTACGAATTCGACAGCAATAAAGACGGTACATGCATATTATCACTAATGTAATACAATTCGAAAGAGGTGACATTCAATGCTACCTCCTGACCAGACCTGTGTATTGGATGTCCTAAGTGACTAAAAGTGTGAAAAATCATCGTGTTAGCCTAGTTATTCCTGCTCATCTATGGTATTGTCTTTGTGTGTTTTTTTTCCTTGGCGTGCGGACTCAAGCCTGTACGTTTCAAAGGTAATGGATTTTTTTTCGCGCCAGACACCGTCATCTAGACCGAGGTGCTTGTGGGCTCGCTCCGCCCACTACCGCTTCACAATTTCAGTACATTTTTTATTCAAACCGGTGCCATCTCCGTAGGCCGATTCTGAAATGCCTCTGATTATCACACCCCACAGGCATGGTCGTTGTGGTGAATCATTTGCTCCCGGTCTGCTATGATGCGATCAGTCTGGGATATTTTATGATAGCATTAGAGGACGTAGATGTTTTTCTTCGTGCCCCATTAGAGGAGAAAACTACCATGCATACATATATTTTTCCCAGAGAGAACAATACATTATGTGCAAAGCTTCGCACACTGCAGATCTCTTCAGGCTACGTGTCGAGAGCTCACGGGAGAATAAACTGTAATAAAACCAAGCAGTAGGCGGATCTACCCGCGGGGCCTTCTTCCAAGGCCGCGCTTGCCACAGCGCCTCGCCGGCCCAGACTCAGAATCACCAGTCCCATGACCTTAAGCTTTAGATGTTATAGAATGAAAGCGGCGTTCCCTCAGCGAAGCTGGAGCTATTTTACTTGAAAGACGCTCCGGCTACGCTCTAGCTGCGGCTCACCATTCTATAGCAATCTATTATTTATACTATAGGTGATGTTGTGGTTGCTGTTGTTGAAAGTCCGCTGGCAAAGGGACTAAACGCACTATTCGCCAATGAAGTAGCGGCGGAGTTGCACTGGTGTTCAAGTTCCTGCTCCGCCCCTTCCCGAAATATTTAGATTTTGTATTTGTGTGTACATATGCAAACGTATACATGCAAGAATATGCAAAAAACATGGTCAAGCCCCCATCCCCGAACACCCTTCTAAAAATGTTTTTCTTTCCTTCACATCTGCTGTTTGCCTCCTACCAGAGCGGGTCGTTGAAGTTCTGGCGGCTAAGACAACAAAATCATCCGAATTTAAGAGCGAAGTCTCGTCGGCATTGGTGCTGTATCTACTAGCGAAGGTAAAGTGGAAAATATCGCCAATGCCGACACAGCAAATCCTTCAAAACGAGTACAATCTTTAACGCTGTCGCGTTGATATGGAAGCAGACGAGTCGCGCCCTTCAGATACAGCACTCTGACTTATTTTAATTGATAGTTTACAAAACGATATTCCTTCACACAGCAGCTTGCAAATGTATGTATACGAGGAAGTTATGAGATTCTTTTCTGTTTGAAGTTATATACATTCACTCTCTAAAACTTTAGAGCCATATTTGAATGGGATCGATATATGTGCCAATCAGGCACAGATGTGTGTGAACGTTAACAAAAGTAGACTTTTCATTTTGCATGAAATTTTACAGCGCGCATCTCACGTAGGTAAGGGAAGGATTTTATGCCACAGGTAGATTCATTTAAAATGTTTTGATAGAATACAAACTTGGAATCTTACTAGGATTTCATCCATCCACTATATTGCCCCTAAAAGCTTATGTGCATGCGAACTTGCAAAGCGACACAGCAACAGCAATTTTGGAAACCATGACTACACTTCCCCGGCAAAAAAAAAAGAAATGAAACGGCAGATCCCCCACACTGTGAGAATCGGTCCAATATGAAGCTGTCAGCAAGCACCTGCATACACCACACTGCTTGGCTTTGAGACAAATAAAGGCATCCATGTCATTATATGTCGTTCACTATATCCCATATTTGTCGTGCATGCATGCTTGTACATTGTGGTATATCACATGCATTGTTGCCGTGTTCTTACGGCGAATAATAGGGTAAAAGAAAGCATAAGTTAGTTCACAGTTTGGTGGTTTCATATGAATAAGAAAAAAGATAGAAAGCGCTAAAAGATCCCAGTATCACGCCACATCTTATCATGCTGCTTGTGCATGGCGCTAGCTTATAGACGGGTCCAACAAACCGATGTGGCAATATAATTGCAAAAATAACTTACAGTGGTCATTTACTGTGACGGTGCTGTTAATATAACAATTAGGCTTCAAACCACAAAGTGAGAAAGACGGAAAGCGTATGATGAAGAATAACGCCACGAAAGCCACTATACACGTGACAAGTTTCATGATCTACACTTAGGCGGTGCTATAAATATAAGTGCTTAATGATACCGAAGAACGAAATAACCTAGTTAGCAAGTGCTCTAGCTCGCTTTACGCTTTGTGTGCATTTAACTTGCACACGCACGTTAAGTAGGGCAGGTGGCAAGCGCTCAAACACTTAGGAATACTTTTAGCAGTTATCTTGAGAAACAACATAATGATATATCATTTGCATATATGTTATGCTCGTGTAAATACGGGGTGATGCCACCATGAACTTTTATTTCGCCAATTTTTACATGCTTCTCATGCATGAACATCAGCTCCGCCGCATCTGGTGCAGTTTGATACAGTTCTGGAAGTGTCAGAGGGCTACCTAATGAGGCTTTTATAAGATACTTTAAAGGGGCCCAGCAACACTTTTTCAGCATGGTCAGAAAACGCTGTCGATCGGTATTCGCGGCTCCTGACAACACGCGAGCGAAACATTCTTGCTCACCACGGGGCCTGGAAGTAACAATTATTTCTCAGTCAGCTAGAAACTACACCTTCTTCTCTCTACACATAATGCCATATATCCAAATGACTGCACCATATACCTAAGTCCACGGACATTGGCTGATTTCAGCGTCGTGACCTCCATAGTTCCTGTGGATGCTGCAAGATGCCGCTACGTGCACACGTGGCACACTAAAAGTAAGCCATGCGTTCAAAAAAAAAAAAAAGAAACAACAAAGAAATTGCTCAAGGTTATGACACGTGCTGACGAAGGAACGCTTTTTTACCCCCTTTTTCATCCCCTACCTGTGTATCTTTCAGCTCGCTCGCAGGCACGAAATGAGACAGAAAGCGCTCAAAGCGGGCGGTGAATCCCGGTAACTCTGCTCCTACTTGACGCATTCTAAAATTTTGCAGCAGTGCACTTGAGAGGCAATAACCTTGTTTAATGAAGCCATTCGGTGATTACTTGAAACGTGTTGCAGGGCCCCTTTAACTTGACAGTCAGGTGATCTCTACGAGGGAACATTAAAGTAGGCTTTTCATAATTACGCTGATAATGTATGTATTAGAAATTTTATAACGAGCAACGCTAGGTGGGACATGGTGAAGAGAAAACTGTATGTTGGGTTTCTTAGGAAGAGGTGAAGTGAAGGCGCGCAAAAAAGAGAAATATTTCCGGAAGTGGGTTGTAATAAGAGGAGAAATTATGTACAAAGAACAATGCGGAAGAAACCACAGGACTGTACTTACTCTCCAGGGACTGTGAGTGCCAGCATTAGGACGAGTGCAAGTTTAAGAGTCAACATTGTAACTCTATTCGCTGCTAAAGAGTTGCTCGCCTAGAGGAAAATTTAATTCTAAAGTACCCACTGATTTATATACAGTTTGGGCATCGTCATGGGCGAGCAGCAGCGAAATGCGTTTTTTTATTTACGTACGTGGTCTAAAAATTACAATTGCAAATGCCAAGCGGCTTTTTTTTTTCAGCGTGTAAGTTAAGGCGCCTGTCCCACACATGGAAGTAAAGAGAGAGAGAGAGTGAGCAAAAAAACTTTATAAAAAGATAAGTCAATCACGTCAGGCATAGGTATTTAGAAATAGCCTCCTCTCAGTAGGAGATATCGTTAAAATCGCAGAGAATACATTAGGACAATAGCATAAAAATGATATTTCAAAGTAATTGATCACGCATTTCAACATTCTACAACTGGCGACCTGAAAGGTCATTATTAAGGTATTTCTTCATAAGAACAATCATCGCAAGCGCATTTAAACTCCAGCAGACATTTATTTAAAAACAAAAACTAAATAAATGTGGGCTTGTTTTGAAATGTACTCGTGATGGCTGATTGAATTTCGAAATATTTTTTTCTGTGGTCAACTCTGAACCCTACACTGACTCCTTCGTACGATGACACCTTTTGTGCGGTGGAAAGACTTAAGGCTGATGTTAGCGGCAGTCAAGAGACTGTTCCATACGACAGTGTGAAAGCAGCCCGCTTTAAAGAAAACTCTTTCGTTTCTTGTTCGTTGTTTTCTCTTTAGCACCGCATTATATTATGGGGACCCTTTGTACCGTCAGAATAATGTGCCCCTACAAGGGTTGCCAGGTTTGGCCGCATTCCACCCAGTTGGCTACGTCTTTAGGCCGGTGGCAGCAGAAAATATGCTTTGGCACCTTTTTAACTACTGTTTTGTTGCCTAGGATTTACCAAAATGATCTATATCTGGTAATGTTGCAATCGCTACCTTTCGATTATGGGGTGTCAGAGCATGGCTGCGAAGCCTTTTTCCAGCTCAAAGTTCAAGATTAACATTGGCACTGACATTACACACAGAAAATATGCTTTGAATACTTGTCTGGGACTAGGAGAACACTGACGCATAGGGCGCCATTTTGGCGACCTCCTATTGCTGAACGCGACTTGTAACCGGAATTGGATTTAAAAAGGACAGTGAAAGCCTTCTGGATGGAAGGGGCTCTGCACTCTTTGACATTAGAAATGGGATATCCGATGAGCTCGTTGTGGCATTGCTTAAGATTAGGTAAGGATGGTGACTCAGGAAAATAAGCTGCTCGCACTTTGTCATCACGCAAGAAATGATTGCCAAAATGATTGCAGTTTATGCTGGAAACCCCGCTATACTGATCTTGAACTTGGTTAACAGCGCAACACTAGACAAAGACATAAAGAAGAAGTGGAAGAAAAAAGCGGCGCCATGTTGTTCGTTTCTTTCTTCTTTGTGTCCTTGTCTAGTGTTGCGCTGCTAACCGAGTTCAGGATGAAGCCCAACCAATAGGCCAAACTTGCCGTCTTCCCGCTACACTGTTGAGCTCACTCGTGATTTATTGTTTGTCATTCTAGCCACAAAGCTATTAAATAGAGTCTTGCTAAGAAAAGTGACGTAAGACGCGTGAGCGTAATTTTATCAACAGCGCAGTGCTTCGCAGTTGTTCTTTTTTACCATCCGGTATTTCGGAGAAATATTGACGTTTAACGTTAAGGAGTTCGTTTCACAGAATTTCCGGTGTTGGCACTGGCGTCAATGCTTGTGAAAGGAAAGTCGGTGTTTTCCGTGAGCCAAAATTGAGATAGGTGCGAATAAATAATAGAAACGTTCTGTTCCAGTGGGAATGAAACCCAAGCCTTCTGCGTGACACCCAGGTGTTCTAATAAGAGTCACGCCAGCGTTTGAAGCGGCTTCGGAAAAAGACCCTATACGAATGTCCTGTTGTGGGAGGAGTCTTCTTAACACATGTATTATTGTGTGGCAGAAGTCTACAATCACACCAGGTGTCAAAACATCTCAACTGTGCAACAGATGGGTGATTTAAACGTCCAGATATTAAAAAGCGGTAAGGCACAATTAATCGTTCTTTGGCTGCGCTAAAATGACACACAAGTACAAAACGAGAAGACAGATGTCTTCTCGTTTTGTACTCCAGCCAAAGAACGATGCCATACCAACTAGCCCCCATAGAATCCTTATTGCGCAATTAATCATCGTTATCAACAACAGCATCAACAAGTTGTGCAGCTACGCATGTGCGCATGATGCCTTAAGGACGCGTATGTATACGTATGGGTAAATCAGGGCTAGTTAGGTTTTGACGTAATTAGATTTCGTTACAATTAAATAATTAGGTGTTACCATGATCAACTAGGCTCAATAAGGTTTAGCTAAAATTTTCGCGGCTTAACTGGGCTCATCTGAGCTAAACTTGGCTTGGCTTGGCAAAGGTAGCCTTGGCGTGATAATTATAATTTTCTTTATACGCCGCACGGACAAATCTCGAGTATGAGAGCTATGCTGTAGTAAATGTTTTACATTTTTGCTTTATTTTTCTGCCCGCATAAAGCATAGAGAAAACTGCCCTGTGGGCAATCTGTGTTTTTGTTTGTCCAGCAGCAAAGACGGCAGAAGGTTTATGAGTTGTTCTTATTTGTTAAAGACGTCAGCACCGCGGACCCTTCCGAGAAGAGCTTTTAATGAAAGGTCGAAATATTCCTTGTGCAAAAATGCTCTGCGAAAAGTAAAGTGAAATAAACCCATGTCTTTCTTCAGCAGTGTGCTGGTTCTGCGCACTAAATACGAAAGATACGATTAATTTATTTTTCAATCGATAGGTTGTGCTATCAGCAGCAGACACACTCAATATCGGCTGATACCGTGCCGCAATTTTCGTGTGTGTATCGTGCCTATAAGGAGTTTAACAACTTCTATAATCTTGGAACTTTATCTGGTGCGGATAGTTCGTTCGAAACACTCTTACAACTGCGGACGAGCAAGGGCACGGGAACAGAACTATTGTGAGAGGACGGACCAATTATAGTTGAGCAGATCTTTCATTCAGAACATCGCCTAGAAATTTTGTAAAGAGACCCACAAGCTGCAGGGCTCCTTTTCCAAACACAAGACGTGCACATGCACAGCCAAAATGTCTGCTATTGGTTTGCGAGAAATTATCTTAAGCAGACATAAATAAACGGAGACACTTTCTGCTATGAAGGAGGGCTGATACTTACGCGAAAATAATTCCTCAGGTATAGTGCTTCCCCTGAACTATATACTCGTGCTTGATAGTTGTACTTCACATATGCTACCATCGCGGTGATGTGTTGCGATGACCCAAGTGATATGAGAATTGGTGTCACAAAGGCCAAAATATGAGGTACGGCGAAAGTCATGGGAAATGAAATGTCATGAAGCCAACCAGCCACGCACATGGTTTGATACTCTATAGTTAAAGCAGTGTCATAATATATTCAATTTTAAAGGTGTGCTTCCTGCTGCGATGATTTGGTTTTACATTCACCTTTGTGAGTATTCGACTCCTACATGCACAATATGTCGGAAGGGTGGCTGGCGTTGGAGTGATTACTGTTAAATATACACCAAACCTTACGTTATTTCAGTTATAGGGGGCCCGAGATTTCGCTTTTGTGGATTTCGTTTCCGTGGGATTTGGTTACGTGGATTTCGCTACCGTAGATTTCGCTTTCATAGATTGTCGCAAGGTTTAGAAGCGCGTGTTGTTAAGGGATTTGGTGGGTCTTCTCCAAAGGCAAATACTGCGCAAATTAACGACCTCATAGACTGGACACATAGACCAGACAACAGGAGTGTGTTTGTCCTTGTTTCTGGTGTATGTGTTTGCTAGTTAGCACAGGTTATACGTTTTGTGATTGCCATATGCCTCACATGCATCAGCGAAGGCTCCGCCAAATTGGTGTCTACTGAAGGTGGGGTGGTCCCGAACGTCAACCAAAAAGTGTCTTTTGAGAGCATTCATGTCGCTAGCCTTTCGACCTCAATGACAAAGACTCTAAAGTATGCTTTTCATCACAATCATAACCACGCGAAATATTGAAAAGCGTATGTAGATCTGCACCGTGAGGCATACTGTCAAGAGTGGAAAGAGGGGAGGAAGCTATGAGGAAGCCCAGGATGCGAAATCACCACAATAAATAAATATTCGAAGAAAAGGTTGTACACAAAGAATGTAATATTTTTATTTTACAAACAATGAGGTCGATTGTCCAAAGGGACTTTGTTCGCGAATGGTGCGCAAAAATCTCAATAATAGAAGATCGATACTGGAATGGAGTTTTATATTCCGATTAAACTAACACGTTATGTCGAAATAATTATTTATAGACTTCGTCTAGGCACTTCCTGCACTAAGAGCTTTTTATTTAGGATATGAAAAACTGTGTTACATGCACATGTGAATAGGCAGAAGAAGACATAGAACACCTTGTTATACATTTTAAAAAGTATGCGGTTCCCAGTAAAAATATTTAACAAAAATTTAATAGGACGGATAGACGGCGGCTATTGCAAGCAAAAGTTTTAGGTTCAAGGTCAACAGAAACACCTCGAAACACCACTGCATGCTCTCTTGTGAAGTTTCTAGAATAGTCAGGAATATCAGAGACATCCTTATTCACATTAACAATTATTTTTCGCATTGACATACTCCTGGTTACGTATTCCGCGTTGTTTCTCGTGTTTCATAACAGCTGTGTTTAAAGTGCGAGCAACTTCCCAGTGACTGTTGTGTGATCGCGTTCTATAAATGACTGTACGATGAACTCTTCTGCAAAACTCGAACGTTTCTTGTGTTTCTTGTGCGCGAACATTATTGTTGACGTGTGCATATTGTTTATAACGTGTGAACATCATTGCTTTTACAACTGGACATTTTCGTGCATGCATTTTGCTTTACTTTATTGTTATTTATAACTTCGTGACGTAAATCACTATGTAAGAGAGGAGGAGTAGCTGGAGCCATGTCTAGGCACCAATCTCTCATTAAACTCATTTAATAAAAAAACGAATTAACGTACGACTAAACGCGTGGAAAAACTAGGTGCGTGTGGTACGTAGAGCAGGGCTGGGCAAAGATACTCTAAAATTGTATCGCGATACGATACAAGATACTCAGGCAAGAAGTATTGGAGATACAGATACAAGATACTACCGCAACAATTGTATCCGATACGATACTTGCCAATTGTATCTTAAGATACTTCGATACATTCGCAAATTTGTTGTTATAGAGCCCCCATAACGTAGCAGCGAACGCCTATGCAAAAAAAGGTCTCCTTTGTGACCAATTTCATTTCATTTTAATAAAATGTCGGTTAGTATATCGAAAGTATTGTCCTCCTTGGTCAAAGTGCATTAGTTTACTTCCGAAAATACTTATTAAAGTCTGTTTTAGCTGCTTAACAGGACAGCTCTTTAGACCCTTAGCCGACAGCGGTTCTTGCTTGTCATTTCTGTAATTGATGGGAGTCGTTGCGGAGATTGCCGTCGAGCTATCGAGTTGCCATCAACCATACGGGCTTCAATAAGAAGCCTTCGCACGATGGCGCAAATAACGGTGTGCAGTTCTACGTTGTCCATAAAAGACCGTTTATGCAATACCGAATTACCGGTATACAGCAGCAACAATGCTGGTAGTACCATTTTTTTGTGATGCATTGTGTATACTTAGAGCACATATAACTGTGATTACTTTCCATAATGTCCTTATCTGCTGGCGCAAAGCTTTCGTTATCTATATACTCGCAAACGTGCAATCAATTTTTCTTCAAGGAGAGAACATGTGCACCCCAGAAACGCCTCAGACCTATTGTATTGTCACGTGGTTGTGACTATGAAGAAAGCGGCAGTGACTCTCATAGAGACGAACCTCTTTATTGGGCTAACTTGTGCCCAGAAAACTAAGGAACTCGAAGTAAAAGCAAAGCGCGCTGTATTCTGATAGCGGCAATAAATGTCGAAGAGTTAAAATCTGGGCCAGTTGGTTCATGATACTTGAAGAAAGCCAGCAAAAGCACGGGACACGAGAAAGAGGCAGACGCAAACACCGCTAAATGTCGTCGGCCTTCGGTAATCTATCATCGGCAGAACTCGTCTGGTTTTATACATGAGTGATGGCACCTTCCAGCGTTATCGCTGGTGCTGGCATAAGCTCCCGAATGAACTAGAGTACGCGCGTACTGCGCGTAATCATAATAATAATTGTTGAGTTTTTACGTCCCAAAACCATGATATCATTATGGGGGAGCATGGGAGATTATGGGTGGGGGGGGAACACACCGGAAATTTCGACCATCTGGTGTTCTTTAAGGTGCAATTAAATGTAAGTGCATGCGCCTGTAGCATTTCACCTCTATCGAAACGCGGCCGCCGCGGCAGGATTTGCGCGTTATCTTAACAGAACAATCTGAGACAGTCTCGAGGAGTCCGAAACATTGCGGCGCGGCTTGCGCCGAGCGGTGATAAGTTTTTTTTTTGTTTTTTAGCTTAAACCCGATTACACCAAAATGAAAAAATGAGAATGCGTGGCAGTATAGTTGCACAAATCATCGCAGAACAAGGTCGCTATTCGCGCTATTGCCACCTATAGCTCCGATTACCTGGCAATTAGTAAGAGTTAAAAAAATAGGGAGGCCTAAAAAAAGAAAAACAACAGTAAGCAGTAGTAGAAATAAAGCGGGCAGTTAAAAATAACGATAAAAGAGAGAGCTTATTTTGGCTGCACTTTAGAAAAGACACATTGCAGTCACCAGACCGAAAAAAAGGAACGGTTCAGAGCACTAGGTAATGTATGGGATGCAAAAGAAGGACCACTAAGAAAGTGCTTGTACTAACAATCATATGATTTCAAGAGCTCTTAGAATAGAAATAGCAGGAAGAAAATGATGTGGTACACCAAGATATCGTCTGATATGTAAACGCTTGTTTTATTAGATCTGTCCGCCTCGGTGGAACAGTGGCTACGGTGCTCGGCTGCTGACCCGAAGGTCGCGGGTTCGATCCCGGCCTGTGGCGGTCACATTTCGATGGAGGCGAAATGGTAGAGGCCCGTGTACTGTGCGATGTCAGTGCACGTTAAAGAACACCAGATGGTCGAAATTTCCGGAGTCCACCACTACGGCGTCTCATAATCATATCGTGGTTTTGGGACGTAAAACCCCAGATATTAAAAAAAAATGTTTTATTAGATCTATCACTGGTAACGGTGCTGATATAGCTAGAAACTTATTTGTGCATAAGTCAATCGCATGTAATTCAAACTGACATCCACAAGATCCTTCGAAACGCCGATGTGTGAAAGTTGCGAGATGCAAAGCAACCCCGTGCTTGAGATTTTGTACTGAAGTACCACGCAGGAGAGCGGCATCATAATATGTACGATCATCGCCGCACGCATTGTGGTACGCGGCACTGGTAAGTGGCTAAGGGTAAGTGTCATGGCACCGGCACAACTAAAAAGGGAAAACGATAGGCACGTCGGAAAGCGCGCGAACGTCTGTGTTCGCGCACTTGTTTCTGTAGAGACTGCGCGAGCGCTGTTATGTTGCTCTGCCTGATCAAAAGGGTCGCGCACACCTCCTCACCTACCCTCACTGGTGAACTGTGTGGGAAGATAAAATTATGTCACTGCCCTTTGTTTTATTCCGGTAGCAGGGTGGCACCAGTGCCAACTTGAGAAGCGGAGTTCAGTCAGCGATTATTGTTTCGCATGGTAGTGCTGCGATAGCAGTATCTTGTATCTTAAGATACACGATACATTATTGGATGTATCGGAAATACAGATACAGATACTCGTCTTGCGAGACGTATCGCGATACAGATACAAGATACCCAAAGAGTATCTCAGATAGTATCTCAGATACATGTATCTTCGATACTGCCCAGCCCTGACGTAGAGCGCCACGACTGTAAGTGTGAACGTGAAGTTGCGTGCTTATTTGAAAGCGCACACGGTAATGCTGGTGAAGGCACAAGTCCTCTCGTTTAGATGAGAATGCCGTGGTAAAATATTCACGCACTTGTGTACAGCTGGGAAATCAGTACTACAATACAGAGGCGTGCCACTAGTGATGGCATGCAATGAATACGAATACGAATCGAATGCTCTTCGAATAGTTCTTGATTACTGTGGCAACCATTTTCTATAGAGCCCTAGAATTCTGCTTTTTATTTCAGACAAGTATTCCCAAACTTGAACGAAGGAAAGTTAAGATTAATTTTTACCGTTAAGAAACGACAGATTTGTGAAAGCTGAGGTAAGCACTTATACTGCCGCCAATAGAGCAATCGAGATCATTCCTAGCCTTAGATTGACGTACAACAGCTAGCGGAGTGTTCGAGGTGGTACTTGTCGCAACCTTTTCAATAAATTTGAGAAACGAAAATTCAGCAGTGTTTCATGAATCAACATAATCATGCACCTCAGGATGATCACAGTGTAATGAGGTCACTAAGCTTCCGCGAAACTTGTGTTATGAGCTAGAAAGCTTTCATGCAGAACTTAATAAAGCGTCGTTGTTCTCGTAAACGCCTGGGCTGCGCGCATCTAGGTCAGGGGCAAGCAACCTTTTGAGGCGGCGGGCCAAGTTGCATGGAGCCGACACAGCAGCGGGCCGCACGGCAAATTCAATAAGGGGGGGGGGTCTTTGCAGACGAAGAGAAAGACTTTCACGAATTGACAATAATGAACAAAAAGTGGTTTAGAATTCATGTTTATTTTCAGCTCGCATATCACCGGGTTCCAATCAAACATAAGTTACAAGTGTAAATCCCACTTTAGGTCAAAACTTTTATCTCAGACTTACGGGATTAAGAGGGCAGTTGAACGTCATGCCGGGGGCCGCAAATTAAAGCCACGCGGGCCGCATGCGGCCCGCGGGCCACAGGTTGCCGACCCCTCCTTAGGTCATTTGATATTCAAACAAGAATAATTTCTCGCTGTTCCAGCGCTTTGTTCCTTTGGTATTTTCTCGTCAGGGTTTATTATTCGAAAAGTCTCGAAAAATATTCGCAATTTCGAATATGCACTATTCGATTCGTGAACCGAATCGTATAAAACGACAGTCGATTCTTTATTGGAAGTTCCTGAATAATCGCACACCCCTATAACAATGCGTAGCATAAACCTTTTGTTTTTAGTTACGTGATCTGAAAATCGGTAATGAGAAACGGGTCAGTTTTTTCGACGTATGCTTTAAAGAAAAAAACAAAATTACCTTTTCAAATCACTGCAGGTCAAGGAACTCAGGTAGATGGCCTTTTAGAAGCGAAAGATCATGATGAACGTAGAAGATAACATTAATATCTTGAAAGAGAAATACTTTCTCATTGAATCATCTTAGAGACAGTGTTTACAAAGGTCAATGTTGAGGTATTTCTCAAATCTAACCATGATCACAAGTGCACTCGAAAACAAGCGTATATTAATTTTTGAACTGCCTATGCGTGTATAGAGCTCTGTTATTCTACAAACGTACATTATGTATTTCGTTTACATATGCACAGATATGCGTTGAGGATTATAATGCAAGCGTGTGCGTATGTATGTTCGTGTAGAGATGTATAACTGCCTATCCTTTGCTGTTGGTAGCACTTCATCACCACTTTCTGTTTTCGGTCTTCCAAAATATGTGACCCGGTAGCGCCTACTAATTGTTCCAGACATATCGTTTAACCAAGATCATGTACGGTCTATATTCCCTCTCTACCAAAATTAGAACCAGGGGTTGTAGTGTTTCTAAATAAATAAATACATGAGGGTGTGTTGGGTTATCGGAACACCTGTGCCCCATACGACAGCGCGCCAGATGATAATTGGGAACCGCTGATTAATAAGTTGTTGGATATCAGGCGAGTTTAGACTAAAGGTATGTGTCTTCTAGGGTCACCTACATGCACACCATAAATGAACGCCTATTCTGAGAACGTTTAATCTTCATTTATAGGAAAAAGTAATATCCCCAGCACCACTAAACGATGGCTTAAGATACTATGGCTATACAGTTCAACCCACTTATAACGATACTGGTTTTAACAATATATCACTTATAACAATGAGAAATTGCTGCACCGTCAACACTCTGGGGTGAAATAACCGCTTACAGTAATGCCCGCATGCCGCATTATCAGTTATAACAATCAATTTTGGCTGTTGGGTGTCTGTACCGAAAGGTAATTGAACGCGAAATCCCTGAAAAGAACGAATAAAATGAGAAATTCAAGCTGCTGAACCCGCGCCCACAAACTTAACGTACCCCAACGGTACCCCAGCGGCCCTTAAGATTTGCGGTATGCTTTGCCGCACGGCGGTATGGCATTTCGGCAAAGCTGACTTTTGAAATCCGCCACGGCGCAGGAGACGCGGTGGCTTTTGTTAAAACATGCGATTTGAGTAAAAAGTTGAGACTGCGAAGAATTTCAGCGTCTGATACTTCAGACGTTGTCATACATTGGCTCCATGGGGTTTGTGGCAGTCCCGTGAAAGCATCCGAATTTTCAAAGATATCCGAAAAGTCGACAGCTTTGTTATACTTGTCACTGATGTCTGTTGGCCTATGCCATTCGATATTATAGTTTTCTCAAAACTGCCTGCCATCCGCCTATTTTGATTTTTCTCGTGTAACCCGTCTATAGCAGTTATCGGTTATAACAGTGAAATTTTCGTGGCACTTCAGTATTGTTATAAGTGGGTTCAACTGTATATAGCAGATGGTGGGCGCGAAGTTATGTAGCGCGAGCGCTCCGTCCATGGGGTATTTTACAATATGCTATGTTGTTTGCACCTGCACCTTATTTTCGTATGTCACCTGTAACTCCATGTTCGCTGACTGGTAGACTTTATTTTTCATTGTTCTTTAGTCATAAGGGTCTTTAGGCCATTGACAACATCTCATGATGAGGGGGTAAGGCTATTGGCCACACACACCCCATGGTGTGAATGTTTTGACACTTCGAAAGCACCATTTCCTTAAAGTGTAATGGCATAAGGTATAGACACAGTAAAACCACCTTGAGGGTGTAAACTGGTTCACTGTGTAATGCTGGCTAGATTATGTCTCATGTCAGTTAAAGCACCGGCTAACAACCGCTTAATGATGGTTAACAGAGAATGTTATCACATGCTGGGGACGATGAAGAAGGTTCCAGCAAGACTGAGAAATACGGGACTCTTTACATTGGGTGAACTCGTGCTCGAAAAATAAAAGCTCAAAATGCAAGCGATACACGTTGTGCACTGATAGGGGCGAGAACAGTCGTCGGTCGTCGAGTAATATGATCTGCGCTAAGACGCGTCGGCATCGAAGATTCGGCATCGAAGATTCCAGGCGTATCGCTGGCGGCCGCGCTAATTCCAGAATCAACTCTACCGTTCGCGTTCCAAAACAATCGGTGATGTTCGACGCTACGGCGCCGTGTGTGCGCCAGACAATGGTTACACGTGCAACAGGTCCGGTCACATGAAAAACGGAAAAACAGAAGTGTGCGTGGCAATATTGTTGGCAAATGGTTGCTGAAAATTGGTGGTTATTATAGACTATTTTCCGTAAGACATCTGGGCGCCGCCATCTTGAGCTGTTAAGTCGTTGTTTCCTTGTTTTTGTACATCGCAACGTGAATTAATAAGGCCATAAAACATCGTGTGCACCAACCCAACCGTTTTCATGCGTATGCGTCTACCGTAACACGGTTCATTTAGTTGTTAAAGATACAAAACACAAAGGTTAACAGCCCAATATGGCGGCCCTCATACCCATCCGTAAAATAGTCTATAACTAATAGTGCCAAATGACAGCTGATGGGGATTGAATGATAACTAACGTCGGCTCAAGTTAGCTTGATGGTGGCTAGCATCGATAAGTGCTGCCATGTTGGCTAAATAGTCTGAACAAGAAGAGAAATCTCGGCTAGTTTGTGATAGTTCATTTTTCACTTGCTTACAGCGGGAAAAAGACAAGGACGAAGATCAAAGAAGGTGACAACACGAGCGCTTACTCTCTACTAAAGTTTATTAAAAGAAAATCCAGCGAATAAGTCCAAAGGCCAACTGGGTTTCAACAGAGCAACTGCGCGGGTGCAGCAGTCATCCAAATGACGTAGAAATTCCAGAACACGTGGATCACACACGTGTGTCCAGAAACAAGTATACAAAGAAACAAAGACAACTAACAAACACAAACGTGTGCATGAACCAATTCCCGCTTTAGCCAGTAAAACAAGCTGCAATTAGGAATTTGCACCTCCTTTTCGCTAAGGGCAACAGACGGATAGATTATGCACCTTTCCTCTTCTCTGTTAACGAACATATGCCTTCATTATTTCCCCTCGTGTTCCGGTGCTTATGCCGGAAAAACAATCTGTTTCCTTCGACATTGGTTCTCAACCACCACCTCTGCAGTGTGGATGGTGCAAACTGTTTGTAGCCCTCCATGATGAGAGATGCTACACATCGCCCGGTTTGACCAATATTTACACATCGCCGGGTTTGAAAAATATATACGCGCCCGCATGACAACGCAACCTGTGCACAACACCTGACTTAGGCTACATCTAACGTATCTACCTTTCTGCTTTTCGGAACATTAACAGCAAGCCTTACCAACGCCGGACAAGCAAGCGGGAGCAGATAGTAGCAAGTTTTTCAGGGGCGGATAAGGGAACACGCACCCCATATCTACTTCTCACATTCTTCAGGCAGTGCGAAAACTTATGTACAGTCGCCCAAATCTTCAACTATCGTGCACGAGCGGCAGTTTTTTCTCTGTATCTTCGCCATATTTCTTCGTGCCACTTTTCTTCTTAGTTGACGACGCTTTCAAGAAGTTGATATTGCGTGCCAGTGTTTATTATGCGCTTCTTGATACCACCTGTTCGCGGGATTCACGCTATGATGCGTCCAGGTATACGCTAACAACTTCAGCTGCCACAGCGGTTAAATCAAGATCATGCGCGTTAGTCGTCACGATGGAGATGTACCACTAGGCGCCAACGTGGGTACATCGACGTCAAACAATGCTATAACTGCCAAACACCAATAGACATTGTACAAACTCATGCATCAGTACACAATGATCACTACTTCCTTGAAGACACTAACTTTCATGTCGCACTGCTTCCTGTGACGGATCGATCAGTCAATTTTTTTCCGAGTGACCCAGCCCAACGAGTATCGTAAACATGACCGTGAATTTAGGTAATCTTGGGACACATACACTTGGAAACATAATATTGAAAACAGAATATTGCTTAGCCGAAGGTCATAGTTACTGCTGTCTCCGGCATTCGTAATAACCGATGCCACACGCCCAGTGATGGCCGCATGTAGGTAGGGAAATAATCGGCAATGCGTCTCCGTGAAACGGTAGCGCAACGAAAAAAAAAAAACATGTTCCTCTTACGCGGCCTCATGGCTAATATACAGCTGCCCGCGCTCGTCTACCATTGTTTTTCTTTCGGTAAGACCCGCCACGAGCGACTGACTCCCCCCCACCAAAAAAAAAAAAACGGCTACTTCGGCCGTGAAAGAGGCCATTGCGCATATTACTGAGCGCCTGCGTCATCACTTTTAGGCAATTGCAAAATTGTTCCTTCCGCTGCTGTCACCTCACATTGATGTACGAGTCCGTATTAGAAGTTCGGAAGCACTTTTTGGAGTGTTTTTTTGGAGTGCCTATAAATGTCCATTTTGGCGTTTGCGCCTAAAAGCCTACAAATTCCCATTTTTAAAATCTGCACCTATATGAACACTATTTTAGTCTGAAGTTTCGCTTTCGGGCGCACTTTGAGACCATTATTTATGTTACCGGGAAACACTGACTGTTCGTAACCGTATTGGGTTATAAACCTTGTCCTCTGCTTCAACGAAGTCCCGGACAAAACTGCTAGCTGCATTGAAATGGGACACGCCGGCCAGCATACGCCACCACGTTGACTTGGCGCGAGCGGTTGGTGAAAGCCAGATTGCAGAGAGCCGTCAGGGAAAAGAAGAGTGAAGAGCAAAAGAAGCAAAATGAGATGTGCACGCAGATTTGTCTCTCTTTTTTTTGTTTTTTGCTTGTAATCTACATTTAAAGTGTTCCCCGCCACGGGAGAAATCGGCCCTACATGATTCTGCACGAATAGAAGGCATGCCTCCCGTCCGGGATTTTAGCGTACTGGTTATCTGCTCCTGCTCTGCCCTTCTCAGGCATGCCGTAAAGAAGGACACGCAGTATTGTGTTTATTCGACTGTGGACACGTGTCTCCACGCTACACAATAAATGAGACACCGTATTCTGCAAACCGTGCTGGACAAACGACACTTGCGCGGCTGCGTTCAACTGTTGACGCGTTCGTATTCACATATTTTTGCTTTCCTGTCGTATATACAGGTCACGCACGTATTCACATGAAATTATTTGCATTTATGTGAAAATTTTATTGTGCTTCAAATACGATTCTGGAGGCCTAAACCGTTGTTATACCTGACAAATTTCGGGGCCTAAATCGCGCTTTTTTAACGGCTGAAAAATCCGGCCTCTACACACCCTTCTGTCGTGTCGTGGCCCTTTTGCGTGGCGTTCGAACACTGTTTTGTGGCGCCTTTCTGGTGTGTTGGTGAGTGCACAAAGGTTACTCGTATCCTTAGCTTTCTGGTAAATTGACGTTAATGTATGTTACAGCGAAAGCTGTTATGAGATCACAACAAGGGTCGTTTCTGCGCCGTAGTTGTCCGCCGCCGCCGCCGCCGGTGTCCGTAACCAATATCGCACGAAATAAGAAAAATCTAAATAAATAAAAAACACCTGTGACCCAATGGGAATCGAACCCGGGTCTTCTGCGTGGCAGCTCAGCACTCTACCACTGAGCTACACCGCTGCTTGAAACTGCGGTGCAAACTGACCCTATGCAGGCTTCACGTCGGGTAAGGAATCGCGTTAACGTGTGTTGTTAAGCGTTTTAGAACAGTAAAGTAAGAACCAGGCATCACACAAATCAAATTGCGTAACGAGTGGGTCGTTCAATGCTCCAACTCATTACAAAAGCCTCAGGCAAAATTCTTAATCGTCGTCAGCCAACAAAGTGCACATAATGCGTTACAAGAGTGTAGCGGGTACCGCGCTTTTCTGAAGAATGACGAATAATAGCATAATAGACGCTTCCCCACTACACAAAAATTATGATGATTTATGGCGTATTGGGTACCATGCAAGTGCGGTTGTTGTAGTTGCTCTCCACAACGAAGGAAGAAGAGACAATCGTTGTATTGCAAGATAAAACACGGCCTTTCATTTTTTCAAGCGTGTCTCCTTACATAGCGTCATTTACTAATGCGGTTCTCTGCTAGTAATTAGTGCAGCATTTCAGGAGAGGCTAAAACAAAAGCGACTAAACGAAGAATTGTTGTAATAAGAATTAAGGGAAGACTTGTGGATATATGATTTCAACCACCGTAATAGTTATCCGGTTTTTACCTTTTTACCAAGCGGGTTTTGTACCACTTCCTTCAATATCTCTATTCGTCGCTGTTCTCTGTATTGAACTTTAGTGTGAATTGATGGCTCGGCATCGCTTGCCGCAATAGTCCATGCAGGATGTAAGAGACGTGTTTTCTACTCGCAGTTCCGTTGCTTAAGTCACACTTTCAACATACAGCATCGCCAATGTTTGTAACTTGTTTATGACGTTAAAAAACCACAGTATTCAACTAAACTAATTGATAAGCCCTTATGCAACCCAGACATAACTCTAATGCCACATATTCACAAATCAATGTTTCTTGCATAGCAAAGGTGCACTGACTGGTGAGTCAATGAGCTCGTTTAGTTTACTTTCTATAGGGTACTAGGCATTTTACAGTGTTGAAGCCTTTAAAATACCATGGTACCCCCCGATCGAACCTCTAGGTGCAGCGGTGATCAACAAGGCACAGAGACTGACCCATTTTAGGAGACCTTTAGCCTGTATGTCATCTTATTTGCAGTTATAGGTTACCTTGAAGGTTTCTCTGTAGTGTGTAGCTAAGGAACGCGTGGACCAGGTGGTAAACGGCAACACGATGAATCACTGCAAATGCGCGAAGGTGAACACCATACTTTGTACCGTCGGCAAGCAGTGTTTCCATGCACGATGAAGAAGGATGATGGACCTAGTGTATGTGGCGTTCCTAGCATCCACATATGCGGACACTTGTTAAATGCGAAGCATTTCTTAGGGAACTTCGGCGACTTTGACTTTATCTATCTATCTATCTATCTATCTATCTATCTATCTATCTATCTATCTATCTATCTATCTATCTATCTATCTATCTATCTATCTATCTATCTATCTATCTATCTATCTATCTATCTATCTATCTATCTATCTATCTATCTAGCCGCCTACGACTTTGTGCTCTCCTGGCCGTATCGTTAAAGGGATTTATACCAAAATTGGTATGGCATAACATGACTGTATGACGAACATGAATGACTGGTCTTATCATGAAAATCATGACCAACTTTACATGAAAAGTATGATTTACACGCCATGGTCATAGTGTTCCTGAGGCCGTTTTCTTAACTTGATATATCCAAAAATTGGTACGATGAGACATTTCTGCATGACCAACATAAATGACAGGTGGTAGTATGAAAATCATGACCTGGATATCATGTGCAACATGACATGCATGCCACGCTCATGGCACGCTCGCGGCCGTTTCGCCAGCTTGATGTACACCAAATTTGGTATTGAGTGACGTGACTGCATGACGAGCATAAATGACAAGTGGTAATATGAAAATCATGACATGTCATTTGCAACATGACTTGCATGCTACGCTCATGGCACTCCCATGGCCATTTCGCTAGCTTGATATACACCAAATTTACTATTGAGCGACGTGACTGTATGACGAGCATAAATAATAAGTGGTAATAGGGAAATCATGACGTCATGTGCAACATGACTTGCATGCCGCGCTCATGGCGCGCTAACGGACGTTTCGCTAGCTTGATATACACCAAAATTGGAATTGCGGGATGTGACTCTATAGCGAACATAAGGGGCAGATGGTAACATGAAAATCTTGGCATGCTTGTAATCTACAATGCCATTTACATGCCACGCTCATGGTGCGCTTGCGTCCAGTTCGCTAGCTTGATATATAGCAAACTTGGTATTGTGTGACGTGATTGTATGACGAAAATAAATGACAGGTCCTAACATGTAATTCATGACATGCATATTATGTACAGCATGATTCGCTCCTTGCTGGCCGCTTCGCATTACATCGATTCCCACAGTGCGTGGGATCTGCCGCTTTTTTTCTTCTAGAACTAAAGGCAGTTTTTGAGGTTTTCGGTTTATTTCCCTTTTCGTACGTATTGTTATTGCCTATATAACGAAAAAAAACATTTACTTGAGCAAGTGGATGGTTGTGGCATGCAAAGGGTCAACTTTGGAGAACTGAAATTGGCATGGAACAACACGAGTGTATGACAAACAGGGGCGACAGCAAAAGAAAACGTCGTACAACTAGTTGGTGTTGCATTATCGAAGTGATTGACTGCGCGTACATCACGAGTGAAGAGAGAACGACAACACGAGCGCTGACTAACCATGACGGGTCACGAAAACATATGAATATTATGCCATACATGCGACAATTATGACATGACTTTGGTGCTAGCACGCCTGTTTCATTGATTTAAAATGTGACGAATTGGCTTGGAATGACATCACTGAATGATGAACTTAAGTGGCAGCTTGGTCATGACTTAACAAAACACGTTGCGGGGCTAGTTGCTGATACATTCTTACTTAAACTATTGCAGCGCTACATTTGACGAGGTCAAGAAGAGAAGTACATGACAGGACGGGCGCTGACTTCAACTATTTTTATTGAAAGAACACGCATTGCATTTTAAATGCGAAGCATTTCTTTGCGTACTGTAAGCCCTTTTGTGTTTCTATCTATCTATCTATCTATCTATCTATCTATCTATCTATCTATCTATCTATCTATCTATCTAGCCGCCTACGTCTGGGTGCTCTCGTGATAGCCTCGTTAACTTGGGGTATACCAAAATTTGTATGGGAGGGTAAGAGGTATCGAGGAATATGTCTAGCTGGGCATTACATGAACAACGTGAAAATCCTGTCGTATACGTCGTCAAATCCTTTCTGCAGACACGTGTGGCACATACCCGTATATCACGGGCCGCGATAAGCGGGTACGCGCCACAGGTGTTTGACAATTTATATCTACCCAGGAACGGCGAGGACAGACATTTAAAAGCGAGAGCGTTAAGAAAATCTGACGTCGGCAGCGTTGACCCGACGAATGCAAATAATAAATATCAGGGTCCCAGCAGGAATCGAACCCAAGCAATCTGCGTGGCAATCAAGTATTCTACCACAAATCCACGCCAGGTCTCGGAACTGCTTTGGAAAAAGACCCTATGTAGGCGTAATGTTGGTGAAACGTCAACTGTGGTTCCAGTTCTGGCTATCTAATTTTATAAACATGACATATGTACTCCTATGAGGCAGGCGTCATGTCGGGTTAACATCAATTGTATACTGAAGCGCCATTCACTGTAGTTGGTCCACGAAGCACTATCCAGAGCTACCATCCACGCAAGCACAAGTGCTACATATCAGATTATCGCTTCGGGTGTAGGTAATACCCATGTTTCTGTTGGCATCGTTACGCAACTGTAAACAACTGGTTATATGAAACATATGCGACTGTTGAACATATATCTGTGCGTGCAACATTTGTACATATTTTTGACGTCATTAAATGATGTTTCGCTCAATAATAATACCCGGAGCATTGTGAATAAAACTGAAGCGTTTGAAATACTTCTGTTGCAACACGATCCACACATTGCGGTTGTTACCGAGACTTGGCTGCACGAGAATTTGCCCGATGATGATGTATTCCCCCCCCGTGCTACACAGCTTTTCGTAAAGATAGGCGCACTAGGGGAGGAGGGGTGGCTATATTGGTAAAAAACTGTATCGATGCTGTTTTGTTGGATGATTTTGACGACATAGAATGCTTATGTATTAGGGCTACATGCTGGGGTCACAGTCTTGTAGTAATTGGTTTGTACAGACCCCCCAGATGCCACTCCTGAATACCTTAGTACACTGAAAAATCATATGGCTAAATTTGAAAGTAAGAAGGTTTTACTTATTGGTGACCTAAACCTACCTGGAATAGACTGGGAGCGCTTTAATGCCGGTATTAACACTTCAAAACATAGTAACATAGTATTTGACATTATGCTTTACATGACCTGTTGCAGGTAGTTCACGTACCTACGCGCGTACAGGGCGATTCCGCCTGAATATTAGATGTGTTTCTTAACCACAACTTTTCTGAATATGCTGTAGAGGTAGGACAGGGTCTCTCTGATCATAACTATGTAAGCGTTTCCTTTCCTCTTGTTCCAATAACAGGCCTTAAAAACCCGTTACTTCGCTGCTTTAAAGACTATTCCAGGGCTAATGATGCAGACATAATAGAACATATGGAAACATGCCTTACCGATTTTGATGATGCAGATGTCGGTGTACTCTGGACACGATTCAAAGAAATGTGTAATTTTTGCTTAAATAACTTTGTGCCATCCAAGCACAAAAAAGTTAACAAGCAAACGCCCTGGATAACTCGTAGCATCATTCAAAAGAAGCGGAAAGTTAAGCGACTAAAAAAAAGACGGGCAGCGGCTGATTTGATATATGATGCGCAGAACAGCCTCGCCTGTGCTGTGCACAGCTCAAGAGATTACTACTTTAAAACTTCGTTGCCTAACTTTATTACAAGCGACCCTAGTAAATTTTGGAATTTTATCAGCTAAAAGAAAAAAAACAGTGTCACAAATATCAGTCGACGGAACCAATCTGACAGATCAGAGAGACATTGCCCGGCATTTTAATCAGTACTTCCAGACTGTGTTCAACCCCTCCGATTTCAACTGTGCATGTAATGCGACAGCCTTTCCTTATGCTGACGCGCTCTTTATTTCCTCTCCTGGTGTGGTGTCTATGCTGCTAAAATTGAAAACCAAAGCATCGTGTGGTCCTAATAACATACCGAACGTATTGTTACGACGATATGCCTTATCTCTCGCAAAGTTTTTGGTTATTATTTTTCGCCGTTCTTTGTTGTCTTTTCAACTGCCCAGTGACTGGAGGACAGCCCGAGTTGTGCCCGTCTTTAAAAAGGGAGACTGCTTAGCACTTGGAAATTACCGTCCTATTTCCCTGACTTCTCAATCTTGTAAAGTTATCGAACACATTATTGCTACTAGTATAACTAACTTCCTCGAAGAGCACTGTATATTAACAAAATATCAACATGGTTTTCGGAAAGGATTGTCCACCGTAACTCAACTCGTCACACTGTTTCATTCTCTTGCATCAACCATCGATAGACACGGTAGGATAGATATGCTCTTCTTAGACTTCTGTAAAGCTTTCGATAAAGTGCCCCACAATAAACTCATTTTCAAGCTTAGAACAATAGGTATACCCGAAATATTTGTTTGTTGGATATCTGCATATCTTCATAATCGCAAACAGTTCGTTGATATAGGGGGTCAACATTCGGACTTTCTTCCGGTCACATCGGGCGTACCGCAGGGCAGCGTGTTAGGTCCTTTGCTTTTTCTGTTATATATTAATGATATTGTTGATGTTATTCACCCTAGTGTAGAAATAAGATTATTTGCAGATGATTGCGTTTTGTTTAAAGAAATAAGTTCCACTAGCGATTACAACGATCTCAACTCTAGCCTGTGCAATATATGTGAATGGTGTGACAAATGGGATATGTGTCTCAACGCGAGCAAATGTGTCTTCCTTCCAGTGACTCGCAAAAAGAATCCACAATCATACACATACACATTAGGGTCTTCACCACTACAAGTAAATTGCTACAAATATCTCGGTGTGACACTCAGTTCTAACTTATCTTGGAATCTCCATATTGATAATGTTTGCTCATCTGCCTTTCGCAAACTATGTCTTCTTAAACACAAACTTAGAACTGCTCCCACAAATGTTAAACAACTTAGTTACACTGCCCTTGTACGACCACGACTAGAATACGCGAGCATAGTGTGGGACCCTTATACTAAGCGCAATATTGACGCACTTGAGCGCATTCAGAGAAAAGCTGTCAGATTTATCTTCAACAAGTTTTCCGCGTTAGGTTCACCCTCAGATTTAATGCAAGCCAATGATATTCCCTTATTAGAGACAAGGCAAAAAGCTAGGTTAGATTTTCTTTGTCAACTTTTGAACAAAAAGCTAGCTCTGGACCCATCCGCCTATTTGACACCCCTAACTAGCAGGCCCACCCGACACCACCACGCAAATGCCTTAACTCCGTATTTTTCTCACACTAACACATTTAAGTTTTCGTATTTCCCAAGAACCATTGAGGAATGGAACTGCTTTACTGGTGTATGAATCTGTAAAACAACGTTGTTTGCCATTTATGTTGTTTCTGCTCTGTAATTGATAGTTGTTTGTATTCTTTTTGTATAAACCACCCTGCTTGGACCTAGAGTCCGCAGTATCGAATAAATAAAAAAAAGATTACAAAGAAGTCACCTTGCCTTCGCATGCTTCGCATAACATCGATTCCCATGGTACATGGGATCTGGCAATTTTTTTAAATTTATTTATGCCGAAGACATTATCGGTCTGACGAGCCGCTCGTGGAACTGAAAGTAGCGCAGTAGCTCGGCCGCAGCGCCCTACGAGAGTGTCCGCTCGTTACGTATGTTTCTCTATGGTTGTTATCACTACGCCATCATAGCTCGTCAGTAGCGTCGAAGATGGTAAAAGACTCCTTCCTTCGATCACCTTGAGAAAAAGGGCGTGATGAAGCAAGTTGGCCTGTACAGCCGCGTCATTCTTCATGCGTACGAAGCGATTAGACAGCGTTGTCGCGATTATCCAGTGTTGGCCCGCCGATACATTTTTTATGCTCCCGGCCAAGATCGGGAATTCGTTATCCGATTCCGTTTAAGTCGCAGGTCCGCGTCAGTAGAGCAGTGGCTACGGTGCTCGGGTGCTGACCCGAAGTTCATGGGTTCGATGCCGGCCGCGGCGGTCGCATTTCGATGGAGGCGAAATGGTAGAGGGCCGTGTATTGTGCGATGTCAGTGAACGTTAAAGAACACCAGAGGGTGAAAATTTCCGGAGCCCTCCACTACGGCGTCTCTCTAATGATCTCGTGGTTTTCAGACGTTAAACCCCAACAATTATTATAAACCCTACAAATACTACCCAATACTTTCTTTGGTTTCCATGTCTGTTAATTTCATAAGGTTGTGCATTCACCATAGGTCGGCGAACTCACTCATGAGTCGACTCACTCGGACTCACTCAGACTCAAATTGAGCCGTGAGTCTGAGTCTGAGTGAGTCCGGGTGAGTAATATTTTATTGAGTCTGAGTCCGAGTGAGTCCTGTTAAAGAAAATTTTCGTGAGCGTGAGTCCGATTGAGTTCGGGTCAGGAAAATTTTGGTGAGTCTGAGTCCGAGCGCAAGGTATATTTATTGAGTGGATCTTAGTGAGTTCCACTTTTTTTTGCCGACCTAAAGCCGTATCTCCTGACCTTCAACATTACTATCAGCCTTGCCTGCATTCACGTTTATACTCACGTCTATTCACACGTATTCCAAAGCAATCTCTTTCATGCACCATTACAATATTTATTGATCAAAAGCGCGAATTACGTAGGGGAGTGCCTTGACCTCCCCCATCCCCCCCCTGCCAGCTCTTCCAAGGAAGTTCTTGATAAAAATATCATAGGTTGTCATCTATTTCCAGAAAGATGTCCTTACTGGTTTACAAGCACTCATAATTCGTATTCGAAGGTACTATATCAAAATGCGCCAAGAAGAGCACCGATTACGTGAGATATTGGTGTCATAGAGCATTGACACCATGGTCGAATAGGATAATCCTAGACAAACGGACTCATGAGTCGACTGACTCGGACTCACTCAGACTCAGATCGAGGCATGAGCTTGAGTCTGAGTGAGTCCGGGTGAGTAATATTTTGGGGAGTGTGAGTCCGAGTGACTCCGGCTCAGAAAAATTTTGGCGAGTCTGAGTCCGAGTAAGCTCTAAGCGCAAAATATATTTCATGAGTGAGTCTGAATGAGCTCCACAAGTTTTGCCGACCTATGGCATTCACACATATAGAAACAGAAAACATGAAATCGCGTAGTGTTTAACGCGTGACTCTTCGAAAAAATGCCGAGAATCTTACACTTCGTAGCAGTGTGGATGCACCAGAAAGTATAAATATCTAGCTCTTTCATGATCTGCAAACTTTTGTTAGATTGTTAGAATTAGATGTCGTCCTCTCCTACGGCGTGCGTCGTAATCATGTAGTGATTTTGGCAAGTGAAACGCCAGAAACTATTATCATTATCATTATCCGAAGTCTTACTGGGATGAAGCTGAAAGTTATATTGATTGGAAAAGGATATTTGGTGACATCTCCCTTTTGTATTTCCAAACAGCGTTATGCTTTACAGAAGGTCCTTCGGTGGCTGTGCAGTGGAAGGCAGGTGAATGCCTCAACAGTGCACAAAGCAGCAAAAGAGCAGATGAAGTTCGCGAATTATCTTGAACTTCTCAGAAAAAAAAAGAAAACAAGAAAGAAAGGAAGACAGTAGGTTTTATGCACGTAGTTAACATAGAACGAATACTTTTATTCACGTTCAAGGCAAATACTTGACCTCTTGACCATCGCTGTGCTTGAAGAAAGATTGATTGGTTGGTTTGGTTGGTTCATAAGGTTTAACATGCCAAAACAACTCAGACTCTGAGCCACGAAATAGTAGATGGCTCCAGATAACTTCGACCACCTAGATTTTTTAAACAAGGACTGGCGTTGCACTGTTTACGGGCCTGTATCATGTCGCCTCTATCGAAATGCAGTCGCCGCGCCCGGCATCAAATTGGCGTGTTTCTGGTTAGCGGCCGAGCACCGTAACCTCTGAGCTACCGCGGAAGCTGTGGAAAGGTTCACAGAGACTTTTTTAAGGTGTGGTAGAAATTTTTATTGCCTTCGTTTCTCTGCTCAGAGGGGTATTATGGTAAGATTTATTTAAACTATATTACAAGTACGCAGTGATACCCACTCTCCCCTTTGCCGGTGGTATTCCGACACTCGCAATCACTGCCGCATGCTCGGTCGTATGGTGCTTTTGGGTCGCAGGGCTAGAAAGGTGGGAAAGAAAATATTTGAGATAAATTCATAGGTGGGCTGTGCGTTCATATTATAAAGCTTTTTTAATTCCCCTCGACAGTGCCAACAGACGGCCCTCTGTTTCCTTTGCTACCATTTCAGGTTACGACGTTTGCGCTAGTAGCTTTACACTTGTTCTCGTTATTACTTGAATTTGTGGATAGTTTCACTCTATATTATTTTAGACGAAAAATTGGACTTCACAGTACGTTAAAACTTTCAGAATAGAATTCATGCTGTCTCGTACGTTTTACTTTGATCATCGATAATCTAAAACTTTCATCGTCTTTTCGCTGAGTGAACTTAATTTTCATGCTATCTACCTCACACATTTCATTTCAGCTTTCCGAAACATTATTCTTATTTCTCTTTACACATAGTGTGCTGAAAGTGAAAATGTTTAGAATTAGTGTGGCTTACACAGGACGGTCATTCATTGGCTGAGGTGCGTGCAAAGGTTAATCTGTAAATTAGCTACGGGTTTGTAAAATCAGATGAAAATCCAGTATTTCTTGTTTTCCTGATAAACCAAATTGCGACACGTAGATTGAATTTGCTGAATAGGATGACCATATGGGGCGATTAAATTAATGGGAAAAGTTAATCTCCAGACAGTTAACAATTTACCACCACCCGGCGAAGACACCAGCTTCGCTGAAGATTTGGCTTTCTTTTCGCTATTTCAGAAAAAAATGTATTCCATGATAAATAATATTTTAATAAGCGTGCCTTCCACTTCCCTACAAATGTACTTATACCACATGTATTTTTTATAAACGATGTACTCGACATAACGTAACGAAACTCAGAGCGGCTCGAACCAAACTGAAAATAATGAGGAAACTAATATAACGTCATGATACACAGGTGTGCATCGATTAAAACGAAGGAATTACACATATTGCAGCTATTAGGCCAAGAAATATTCTCTGCATAGATAGAGGATAGATCCGAAAGGACGATTTAGCATTTCTTTTCGTTTGGCTTGCCTACCTTGCATGATACTCTACTAGACTACATAGAAATCAGTGAGGCGAATAATATGGCCAGGAGGGCGCTGATGCGGGCATTACAATAGAGGGAAGAAATACCTGTAGCTCATTCTTATTGCTGTAGCCAGGTGAATGTATATGAAAAAGTCGACTACATAAATAAGTGAAAAACAAGTATTGCTACTTACTATTCCCGCACAGAGTCCGAGTCCATTGCGGGGGTATTGAGCAGTTGAGACGTTCCTGTAGTAGAGTGGAGGACACGTGATCAATATTACAACACATGTGTTCTTGCGCATTCATACACCTTATGGAACTACGTCATTGCAGGAATTTAACCACGCAGAGTTTGTAACTTCATTATCCTGCTGCAAAATGGTGTTGTGGGTGCCGGTAGCCGCAGTCACAATTATTAAAGAGGGTGTACAGGGTGCCCCAGCAAACTCTAGCCAGAGTTTTAAAATATTTCGACGTAATGACGACGCGGCCAAATAGATGTTACTGACTATTGTATCGAGTAGGTCGGAATATTTTTTTCTGTAATGCCTAAATGCTTAATTTGGCACAATAAATTTATTTACTTTTCAAATAACGGATATGGGCGAAAAATTCCAATGAGAAAATTGTAGATTCCTTTGCGAAATTTTCGAATAGACAGTTTGTAAGTTCATGTCCGTTGATTATTAGTGTCTTTCCGCTTGCCACAGATGCCCGCAAAGTAGAGTGAACTCTCACTTGAATGAACTTTAAAAGACCCAAAGAAATACTTCACTTAATTGAAAGTTCAGTAAATTGAATATTAGCTAGAATACGGGACAGCATTGGGCACAGCAGAAACCATGTGAAATGTGTGAAATGCATTTAATTTTGAAAAGAGTTTCGTAATTTTCATTTGGACTCACGCCCTTAAATCTCAAGAAGAGACAAATGTGTCGAGAGAGTCTACGTTCCTGTGCACTGCCTCTGGCACAGCTTGTCGCTGTAACAGAAAGTCTCGCAACTTTCCAATATCCTGCAGCCTCGGCTAGAGATACAGGATTTGAACCTGCCTCAGCCATTACATCTAGCGGCCTGCACTTCTCGTTTTTCGGTTTTGGAAGAACACTGGAAACAATTTCCAATTGTGATAGCCCCGCGCAGGTACTGACGCGCCCGTGGCTCTTTTTGGTTTCCCGCACGGCTGCTTTGTCTCGCTGGCATTGCATGCACAAGTGATATTTCACCACTGCCAATGAACTGGCGACTTGAGGGCGGCACGCATCGGCTACGCCAGTGCTGCAGAGTGCTAAACTTCATTAAATTAATCTAAAAAATAAGCCCAGGTCGGGAGAACAAGTTCGTTAAACTGAAGTATTCACTATTCAGAAGTTCACTTAACTGAAAAATTTTTGTATAGAAGTTTTTGTATAAGTACTTGATATTTTTTTTAATGTTCGTTATTCTGAAATATTCGTTAAACCGACGTTCGCACAAATGACAGTTCACTGTACAAAACCAATACCACGTGACGTGTCCGCTCGCGCACATATGTACGCTGTGATTGCAGTGCTCCTTCCCGTTGCACGTTGAGCATTTGGTCCGCTGCGCTGCCGCCTAAAAGGTAACAGGGTGGCGATGATGCTGGTGGCTGTCCGAAGCACTTGCTGTTTGTGGCCGCACAAGCGATAACCGCTGCGTCTGCTTAAGCTGTGATAAACAGCCACGAGGCAAGCATATCGTTTACACGCAGATCGTTTGGGAGCACTGCAATCAAGGCGCGCAACTTGTATGTCACGTGATATATTTTTGTATTTCGCGGGAATTTTTAGTAATAAGAAAAACACTAGTACTTAATGCATACAAACCTAGAAGCAGTCTAATCAGGTGCTTTACAAACTGACCCAGAGCTTACACATTGGAATTTTTTGTCCAGTTACGTAGCTTAAAAATTTATTTACTTATTCCTGGCTAATTAAGCAGTTGAGAAGAACACAAAAATAGTATAACACACTGCACCCAATAGTGAGTAACACGCACTTGGTCATGCCATCATAGAGTGCGTCGGCATATTTTAAACTCTGTCAAGGTATAGCTAGGGCAACCTTTTTAAATATAAACGCGCGGCGGTCATGGCTGCGCGCTGGTCCAACGGCTCAATTGCGGGATTATCGTTCACACCTCCGAATTCTTCTAATTCTTCAGTAAGAAGACCAAGACCATGGTGGCCGGAGCTTCTAAATCTTACGAGAAGCGAGGCCTGCATGCATCAGAATTCGAAGCCGTCAAAATCACGATGGTCTGTTGAATGTGGCGCCACACTACCTCATGGTGCAAACAAAAACTAATAAATGGCATTTTCTTGAGTAATGCACTGCACAGAAGCACGAGCTCGACAAAGCACGCCGTGTATTTGTTTACAGTTTACTTTGGTAGATGATGCTGCGGCTGCAGAGCAACTCAACCTCTCTTTAAAATACTACTCGTAATTTTTGCAGCACCCACTCGTTCTGTTTCAAGAAAGGTTGCAGCATTCCATATATACTGATTGAACGTTTTTGTCACGCAATGACCTGAAACCGTCGCTCTTCCCCCTACACTAATGCCTCTACAGCGTCCCTTTATGAACAAGCTTCTAGCACTGGCGTGCTTCTGCGTTAGAATGCTTGACTGCCACGCAGGATGCCTGTGTTATATTCCATCTCGAACCCTTATTTTTTAAGGCGAAAACCTTAGATGCCTCATCAAACGAGAAATTTTACCATCACCGTCGGCATCGGCAGCATCAAAACGAGTGAGGCAAAAACTAATCACGTGATGTCATTTGTCAAGTTCGCAAGAGCTTCATGCCTTCCTATGCCAAATTCACTGTTTACTGCGAAGTCGGTACCACGAGATCACTCTGATAGATAGATAGATAGATAGATAGATAGATAGATAGATAGATAGATAGATAGATAGATAGATAGATAGATAGATAGATAGATAGATAGATAGATAGATAGATAGATAGATAGATAGATAGATAGATAGATAGATAGATAGATAGATAGATAGATAGATAGATAGATAGATAGATAGATAGATAGATAGATAGATAGATAGATAGATAGATAGATATTATCCTGAGCCATAGTGGACTTATCAATGAAGACTAACACGGCAAATGTGTCCCGCGAATGCCTCACGAATACGCAGCTCACAGAAACCACGGAACGCATACGTGCAGAATCACATGCACTGCCCGAATTCGAGAGGTCTGAGGCTATAATCGACGTGTTAAATCGACAGGGCAATTAAATCACTTCCTGCACGATCCTCACAACATCACCGGAGGTATTAGAGGCGGCAGTCATTTCCATCCCTTACAAAAATGGACTTAGACAGTCCATAGAGTGTCTATAGACTTCTTGTAGTCAACTTCGTTTTTATGTAGATTTAGTATTTTGTCTAGGCAAAAGCTATTGACAATCTTTAGACAAAAGTCTACAAATCGCATGTTATCTTTTGTTTAATTGCATTATATAGATTGTCAATAAACAAAAGTTTAAAAGCCGTATGTTAACTTCTGTCTAATTGTATTCTGTAGATTGTCTATAAACAAAAGTTTAAAACCCGTACGTTATCTTTTGTCTAATTTTGTTCTGTAGATTGTCTATAAACAAAAGTTTCAAACGCGTATATTATTTTTTGTCTAATTGTATTTTGTAGATTGTCTATAAACAAATGTTTAAAAAGTGTATGTTAACTTTTGTTTAATCGTATTATGTAGTGGATGCTTCCCCACTACACAAATGTTATGATGATTCATGGCGTAGTGGGTACCATGCAAGTGAGCTTGTAGTAGTTGCCGCAAGAGTGTTTAAAAAGAGCTCTAGCAAGGCCGCTCTTCCAGCTTTCGCTGTGACTGTGCTGCGCCTTCCGCGCAGGCCTGGCGGTGTTTTTAATACCTCATCTAAAGACTGTCTAAAAACGAAGTTAAGGTGGATTTCTTTCATTTTCTTGTCATTTATGAGGTTTTTCATTGAAATTTTGCCAGACATGTGTGTACTTCGTGCAATTTTGCTACCTTTTCGTTTAACTTCTACTAGGCGCCCCTTACTCAATGTCCCATCGGGCCCTGTACGCTAGGTGTCAAACAAACGGGCTAATTTGATCGACCGCACCACCATACCTCACGTTGAGCAGGTAGTTGCGGTTTAAAACTTCGTGAGAAGTGTGTATGATGAGCACCTCGTTCTGTCTCATCGTTTTATGTGCCACTGAACTCTTATCTGAACTTCCGAGAACATGATTATGTGTGTATGCATATGCGTAGGCATAGGCCTGCGCACGGGGGGCGGATGCCCCTTCTAATCACTTAAGGAGGGAGGCGAAGTTTGCTCGGTATGTCGCTCAGTCGATCGTACCTGTTCCGTCATTGTTTCAAGAGCAATGTTAGGGCCACCCAGCTTTTCGACGATAGTGGCGACCGAAAGCGCTTAATGATGCATTCCAAGAACTGTTTGCTTCCCATTTTTAGTCAGGCAGGCTATCTTGAGAGAACTTCATCGCTTCATTTTTATTTTTCCGTCCATTTTGAAGCATGTTGTCTTTTAAACCCTGTGCATGCCTATGTGCGCGGGTTCCTTACTTTTGACTGCAGCGAGCGACGATGCTATAAAAACGCATAGGAACCTCGTGGGTTTTGTCTTGTAAAAGTTGGGACTATTAACGAACACTACAATGCATAACAGAAACTAAAATCACTGCCAGGGCTGCGTGGTTTTTTCGGCCTTCGCGGCTACAATACAACAGCAAGCAACGTATTTCGTGGAATACCGGAAATCGCATCTTCAGAGCGGGACAATGGGCGCACAGAAAACAGCACTACAGCTCTTTTTTCAATACATTCAGTGCTTTACTTCTATTTTTGTTACTATTCAGTATACAGTATTTCGCCATTCGTTTCCTATACGGACCAACTATGCGGCTTACCTTCAGCGTGATCGTGAGCGCGCGCGCGGGCACGCTAAAGCATTCTGCGGCCCGGAAACGAAATCTGTTAAAACTATATTTTGTGAATTAGCCGTCGCTCATAGGTAGCTAGCTTTCACGACGTTTTCAAAATGTAATGTGTTAAGATGTTCTTCAATGAAGATGCAGTTTTTCCTCTATTTATTACAACGACGTGCAGTGTAATATTCATATGTTTCAGTGGGCAATTCCAAACTGATAATGTTTATACGCACTTGCTTACATGTCCCGCGTAGAATATATCAATTTAAGTTAACAAGGAAGATCAGTAAGGAAGAAGTTACAGATGACTCACCATAAGCGCGAGAAATTCATGGTGACATGGCTCGGTGCTCAATACGGATCGATATTAGGGAGTTTTCGAATAGCGTACGCAAAGCTTTGCGGTCTTTGCGGTCGCCCGCTATTTCCGTCACTTAACGGGGGCCCGCAAGCGGTTAGCGTACGACGCATGCGCAGTTGCGGCAAACGCAAACGCAAAGCTTTGCGTACGCTATTCGAAAACTCCCTATTGACTGGTACCGCTAACACTTGCTCTAAAATGGCTCAAGCTTCCCGCGTGCTTTTGTTTTACACACATGCACACGGACACATCTAGCCAGACGTAAGGACCACAGCTGTTACAAATAGTAGTAAAACACACCACTCGCTTAAAGATGCAAGCGCATAATATAGTGTTCAGGAACCGATCAGGCGCGGTCGACGCATCACGGCCTCCCCGCGTGTTCGTACAAGCACGGCAACGCGATCGCACATAGACGCGCGGGTGCGAAATAGAAGTGGTGAAAAAGCGCATGGCCTCCGAGAGTACGGGCTATCGCGGAGGCATGCGCGGAGGCCGTGAAAAGGGGGAACTGGTGTGGAAAATGGACGGAAGATGGCGCGCAACCGCAACTGAGTTTAAATCGCCCGTTGACAGAGAGCCAATCAGTTCAAAGCGCAGTACGCGCAGGCGCAATGGCGTTCAGGCAGTTGAGGCGTTGAGGTTCGTTAAAAAAAAGCTCTCGCGGCGAAGAGTGTGTCCGTACTGGCGTGAAAAGTTTGTTTCGCGCGTGTGTATTTACCGCGTTTACTAATATTACGTGCGGTTAACGTCGCTGCAAGTCGTGGAATGGACACGTATGCATACATATATCGCATGTCGGGACGGTCGGATTGTTGTTCGACATGAAATCGTTGGCGACCATGCGTTGTCGTTGACCCAACAGTTGCGGAGCTTTGAACAAGATCACGAGCGCGCGCCTTTTGATGAGACTGTTGCCGCAGCGGATACCATGCTTCGGTGAGTTCAAGAACGTTGCCGAATCGCGGGACTGTGCATGACGGCTTTATGCTGGTAAGATTGCACGGGCGGCGAGTTGCCAGAACAGAGGTGGTGCAAGTGTTTGATACGAAAGTAGGCATTGTGCTGGTGTCTCTGCTTTTCGTGCTGTTCTTTATACACTTCTGCGGAGGGGTTGTCGTGTGCGTTAACTGCAGCTGAAAACAGCCTGAAGAATACGCGTTGGATGACGCGATACAGCGCTTGTATTATGCTAGCCTTGTGTTGGGGTTCTTTAACTACACTACAGTTAAAGATAACTATAAATGTCTGCTATGCTTTCCCTGGCCTAATTGTCTGTTCGATTAATTTAGTTGTGTTTAACAAAATAAGCAAGGCCTTCGAAAAATTCCCCTTTCGTTCATTAGTTTTGTACAAGAGGCTCACTGGAAGGCAATGCATTTGTGTGAAACACGTTATGTACTGGTGGTAGCAGTAAGTACACGTACAACTGCAAGCTTAATTCATAAGTAGCACACACGTATATGTAAATTATTGTTGGTGGATATGAGTTTCAGTTAAACTTCTTAAGCGTGTGCTCTGCTTGTTGCTGTATTTGTGTAAAAAAAAAAGAGGGTGGATATTGGTCCTGCGACTCCATATCTCTTCGGTTAAAGAATCTTACATCTCCTGTTTGATAAAGCTTCTTGTAACAATGGAGTAGCACCGTTCCATCTTGCGCAAAAATAGGCCGGAAGTTATATTTCGCGCATGCTGTGTCTTAAGTTTGTTTGTGTGTTTTTTGTATCCTTTTCTGATTAAAGCTCTGTTGTAAGTAGCGCTTGTGCTTGTCCTTCTTTTCTGTGTGATTTGCCTCATTGTTTGATGCTATGTTTATTGGGATAAAATATATGCATTAGCTATAGGCTGGCCTACAGAAAGTGTAGGCAATCTGAAGACCACAATCTATAAGTGCGAGGCCATAAGTATGTAGACAATATATATACTAGTCATAGACATAGTCTATTGTAGTCTATGGACCTTTGTCTTTGGATATTTAATAAACAAAAGTGAACTAAAGTCTATATATATATATATCAATTTATATACTTATGTCTATAGACATTCTGCAAACATTGGTCTAAAAAAATATTTTTTTTATAATCTACAGACCTTCTATAGCCATTCTATAGACGTAGATTTTTAGTAGACTAGTCTATAAAAAACGAGTGTGGCCACTTATCTATAGACGGGCTATAGACCGGTCTAAAAGATACGGCTATAAAATGTCAATTGATTTTATCGACAGATGTCTACAAACTTTATATGGACTATCTAAAAATATTTTTGTAAGGGATAGCAACCTCGGCATCCTCAAAATAAAGATTCCTAGACAGCGACGGCCAGTCGACCATACTAAATATGCGCGAGGCGGAGAGTGTCCTCTGAAGCACTCAACATCCTACTGGCATGCTGTCGCGTCGAGGAGAACGCGCACGGCGCGGCTCAAGGTCTACCAACGCAGAAGTCATAGCGCTGAAAACACGGGGACCAAGGTAGAAGATAGGACGCGTGCTATTTTAAAGCAAAATCTTTACTGGCGTAGTCGAGCGAGTTTCGTCGTGTGCAGGCACTTGACCTTGAAGTGATACCGTGTGACTTGCCCCCCCCCCCCCCCCCCCCGCCACTGCTCTGATCGCTGCTAGGATGGCTACCACTGCCTCGCCGACCATGCCCACATGATTAACCACGTGGCTTTCCATTCTCTGCTCTCTTGGCCACACTGAGCCAGAGCCAGTTCAGCCATTGTGCAATGGTAGTGCGATGAAATGAGGGAGCGAGGACGCTGGTGTCGAAGTTGTCTGCGTGGTCCCAGCGGTTAAAGCAAGCTGCGTCGGACAATCCTGCGGATGTCGCTCGACTTGCTAATGAGCTAAAGCGGAAATGTGAGTACCAGCGCGCAATGTGGCAGGCTGAAATTAGTGATGAACGGGAACTTCGAACTAAACGTCTGGAGAAGGATGCAGAAAGACAATAGCGAAGAGCTTTATGGGCAGCATTGGACGCCTCGTGCTCGACTTCGGTGATAGCTTCGGAAACTAATGCAATGATGGTAGTGAATGCTCGCAGTACGCAGCATTCGACTAGCCATATCGGTCGGTTGGCAAACTGTGCTTCGGCTATGAGAGTAAAAAAGCGTAACCAAGTATAACAAGCTTTCACTTGCATAACCAGGCCTAGCGGAGCTAAGCTTCAGCCATTTTCTATTTATGAAACGTGTTAAAATAATAATCAGTAGTGAGTAGCACATCTCCCGTATACTTCCTTGGTCCGTGTTTTCATCGCTATAGCTTCTTTCAATGTATAAGCACCCTACGAACGGAGTCGACGACGACCTCTTCTGCCGAAAAACACCTCTTTACTTCCCCTCCTTTCAGGCACGCAATAAGTTCTCTTTTGCAAGGCTGTTGCGACGCGATGGAAAGGGGTAACTGAGTTTAGAGAAGAAAATAAGCAACACTGCTTCATTGACTCGTGCAATCAATCGAAGACACTGAACGTGTCCCGGAAAGTTGGAACTATCGTACAATGTGGCAAGGGCCAGTTGAGCGTATAAACTTCTTTCACTCCGCTGGACAGAGCCCCACTAAATGGGATATTACTGCGGATGTAGCCGCGGTCAAATATAATAGGGATAACAAGGCGTGCGCATGGGTAGGAGGACGGCCGCCCGCCCTAGTCGCCTAAGAGGGGGAGCGAGATGTTTGCCCCATACATTGACTTAGTAGGGAGGGGGGGACGCTGCGATGAACGCCCCCCCCCCCCCCCTCCCCTTGAAGGGTAACCTTGCGCATGCCTATGGGGATAAAAGACGATGAGATACGCCCCAATAGCCTTGGTCGAGAAGTTCACTCAGGCAATTTTCATTTACGAGGCGATCATCGTGTTCGTCTGAGAGCAGATGATGGCCATCGCGGCCAGAGCTGCTGTCGGCGGCAGAACGAACTAGTAAATGGAAGTTTTGTTTCTTGCTTTGGTACAGGACAGCAAGTTTCATGAGGCGAAGCTTGTGGTCACGTTGGTGGTTTATTTTTTCTTAGAGGGTACTACGACTACAGCACCCTTAGTCCTTCTGTGCAAGTGCTTTCTCGTTATTTTCGCACCCGCAGCTCACGCAGTAACAGCGCATACTGTAGCGATCCGGTGGGCTTTATATTGTTGCCACCAAGTGAAATGTGAGTTCACCGCTTCCTCATGTTAGTCTACGAGCGTGTCCAGTTTTCAGAACTGCAACACTAGCAGCGTTTGGCAACCGCTACGACTGAAGAACTTTTAAGATGGTTATTGAATCTATTTATTTTTCAAGTACATCACAGTTGTGAGGGGGGGTTGTACATCATAATTCGAACAGCATGTGTTAGTGAATTCACAAACAGGTAAGTTGTGAAAAGTGAATGCTAAATACACATCTTTTAAACACACTAAACGTTTTGGATTAGTAGTGATTAGGTTGGAAACGGCAGAGGATATGCGCAATAAAACTGTTCCGTCTAGAATCAATACCACGCTGGAGTAGACTATACAATTTAAACAAAGAAGAGCGATGCCTTCTGCACAAACCGAAACATCTTTATACAATGGCTCTATGTTCGAGGCTACGTGGAAGGAAAAAGCACAAAGACTAGAAAAAAAAAATGTCTTCAACTGTCGATCGGATGGAGCATCTATGAGATACGTTATATGTCGACATCTTACGAAAAAGGCATTATGGTACGCTTTCCGTGATGATAATACGTATGTGATTTAGTGAATGAATATATTGAGCAATCCTAGAAAGAGCACTTAAAAGGGAAAAAAAATGGTTCGTAGATATATATTTAAATGCCACTGTGCCGCAAAGATCTCGATTAAAAAGAGCAGTGCACAAAGGGAAAATGGTGCACAATACAAACGCTTGCAGATCAGCGCGACTGTTTGCATCACGATAATTGTGAATGCGAGCATTAGAACGAGTGTAAATTTCACAGCTGACACTGTAAGTGTGGTTTCTGCACAGTTTATATCGTTTAGGTGTGAATGTCGCACTCATATATTGCCCAAGTAGGTACTTATAAACCGATGGGGCGTCATTAGTGAGAAAAGCGCCTTGCAGCCTCGTACCCTCGTTTTTTATCTGAGAGGCGCGACCAAATAAAAAAAAACAGCATATATATCGATTGCCGCCTTCCTGGTGTTCTCGAATATGAATAGGTCACGGCACTAAATGTGTTTCTCTCACGGCACAGCATGGAAAGCTTACAATAATGATAATAATAATAATGTCTGGAGTTTTACGTGCCGAAACGCGACATGATAATGAGGGACGCCGTATTTGAGGGCTCCGGAAACTTCGACCATCTGGTGTTCTCGCACTGACATCGCGCTGTACACGGACCTCTACCATTTCGCCTCCACCGAAATGCGACCTCCGCGGCCGGGATCGAACCCGCAACTTTGGTGCCCGCAGCCGAAAACCGTAGCCACTGATCCAACGTAGAGGACTGTTGCCTTCAAGCCTTCCTTGGAATAAACTTTCATTAGGAAAAGCAAGCGCGAAAAACCAGTAAAAGACAACACCCAAATTAGCTAATGGTTACTGATGCATAGTTCTTTTTGGATCAAGGGAACGTAAACAAGGCTGTCAGTTATTCGGTTTTATTGTATCTATCTTAATTGCACTGGTCTACCGCTCGATAGGACAAAAGCGATGGAGGCGATGAATGTGGGTGTCTTGCGCTAAGGTGAGAACGGGATCGAGCGATCACCTTATTACTGCCGTCGAGATGCAAAAGTGTCAAGTTGGCATAATGACAAAATGACGAAACGTCAGCGTCCCCAAGCGGTAACATTGCTATTGTCCAGCGCGGATATGGTGGCGATCGATATCTCTTGGGAATAGAATAATCGAAAGATTGGCCAGCTGGTGACAGTCCTTGAACATATTGAAGCAGCGCAACCCCGACGCGGACCACGAGAAAGGAGGGACAAAACGCAGCGCTGACTCGCAAATGAATGGTTATTGGAAGCACATGACAGAAATTACTACGACTTTCACACCCATGCGAACACTCACGCAAAAAACGGCAAAACAGCATAGATAACATTTAATAGGAAAATAAAACGCGAAAACAAAAACCCACGTGCACACCCGAAGACAAGGAATACAAAGATATCGTTCTCTTTAAAACGCAAACTCCCTATCATGAAGGGCGACACAAGCTGCGCTGATACATTGTTCACCCCTTTCTGGAATGTTGTACGCCTCAATCACTTCTCTCGTGACTTGAACTCGGTGTAAGAATAGGACCTCATCTTCATGGAACATTGGTGAGCGATGGCAATGCGCAACGTGTTCGTACACATGTGAGTGCTCATTTCCCTGCAACTAAGCCTACATTCCAACAACCTGATGTTGATGCGTCTTCTAGTTTGGCAGCACATTTTCTTTTTTTTCTTTTTGTCCACGTCGTGGCTGTTTCAATACGTTCAAGAAATTTCTTGTGAATATCTTTAGTCATCAGACTAATGTTGGGAAGGGGCATGAACACTGTATTATCAGTCACAGAGACAATGGTGCAAGCAAGGGCGACGTCGCGGTCCATCAGTTGATCAGCATTGCAAGACACGAGGTATTCAGCATGGAACACATTACGCGAAGACGACAAAGTAACGTATGTAGCAGCTTGCGGAGGCAAGCGGATGTAACGGCAGATGCAAATGGCGACCACGTGGTACCCACGGGATGTCTCCTTCTGAAAAGTTGATAATTTCAGGAGATGCCAGTATGTTACGTTGCCTACAATCATGCGGATTTCGGCAGTGGTAAGTGAAATAGTAAAAAATTAGGGGACCCTTAATCTTCGCCTTTAAGAGTTGAACGTGATAGCGACATCCTGTCCCGAGTGCCTACTTCAACCACTTAGTGCATACTTGCTATGCACCCACTACGTGGTGTTAAGGGAATACGCGCAGTAAGGTGTGTGTCGTTTGTAATGGGTGGCCGGCTTTAAACTGCGAAATCGTTATGATAGTCACATATTCTGACGCCCGATGGCAATGTACGCTTGTACCACTCAATATTCCTGGGATATTACATGTTATATTGCGACGCCTATATAAAGGACGCTTGCGTTTGCGAAGCGTGAAAATTATTTTCACTGCATTTCCAAGCAGAGGAAGTTATTTTCACTGTTTTTCCCAGCGGAGACGTGGCTGTGTGGTAGAACGCCTCCTTGCCACCCAGACGGCCCGGGTTCGATCCTCACACGGACCCTAAAATTTTTATTATTTATTTTATTTGCATCTTTCTCGATTTTTCGGTCACGCACAAGATGATGATTTTTCGCTCACAACCAACGACGCCGACGCCGACACGGACGCCGACACGGACGCCGACGCCGCAATTTCTGCGAAACGAGCTCTTAAACGCTATCGCGTTAAAATTAGAAAGTAGGACCAGGGTGCAGGCTCTGAACACAGAAAAAAAAAATCTCCAGGTTCAGTTTTGATGAAGCTCTGAATGTGTAATCCCCTTATAGAAAAAAGAATCACAGAAAATGTTTGGAAAGAACACATTTTGTGTGATCGTGAAGCTAGAAATAATGTAAATATTACTTACATCACCATGACTGTGGCGGTGAGCATTAGGACAAGCGCAAGCTTCGCAGTGGACATCATAGCGCTGGTCGTATTCTTATTTGTGAGAACAATGTTTTCGTTAATCATCTACGTCTTTATATACCACTTTAAACGCAGCCGGTAAGATAACCTATAACTGCAATGATATTTCTGATTTATTGAACTATTTTTGAATTGTTCTGTCGGGTGAACCAATTTGTGACACGTAGATCAAACGGTCACTGCAGAAAATCTTTTGTTCAGGAGCGCAGCCCCTAAAAGTTAAACAGGAAGTACGCCATTTGAAAGGCTACTTCCCCGCCGAAAGCCTACAAGTAAAAATTGACCTATAAAAGCGAACATGTACTACGAATTGGGAGTTCACAGATCTGTGTGACAAGTGCGATCTTAATGTAACATTTACTGCATGTGTTACCGGGAACATTGTCTGCTGGGACTGCATTAGGGCTTTCATAGTTTTGATCGACCCAAGGCACGTTATAGCAGCATCAGAAGCAACTGAGTGTATACTTTGTGGCATCGGAACATACTTTTAGAGCAGGGATACGCATATTGTGCCTAGTTACGACAAAACGTTCACACGCACACATATCTGGCAAGTTCTACCCTGAGTATACGGGATAACACAACACTTTGTATAGAGCTACACATAGTTGCTTATCACAAACGCTTATCTGTAGTCGAGTGTTGTCTAGCAGTCTTTTAGGGAGATGTTCGCCTTTTGCTGTAGACGTTTTTCAGGCCATGGTCCAAGCAATTTTAAATGTGATGTGAGTGGGCGCCCGTCCAGGCTAGCAAGTTTTTAGCACTGAAGTTAACTCGCGGTAAAACGTCGGTTCGTCTGAAAAAAGAACTTCCCCATCACCCGTTAAAGGGAACCATGTGTGGATGCGAAGCAGCGGGGAGATGGCTGGCTTGAGCGGGAGAAACGTCGCCGCTCCCCGTCATTTTCATACCGCGGAACTACCGTGGCGCCCCCCAGCGGAGTATGCAGCTGTCGCACCACCTGTCGTGCGCGCCTCTCCGAAGAGTAGAGCATTCCTAGATGAGAGAAAGGGGGGAGCGTAGGAGAGAAGGAGGAGACGCGCATGCGCTGTGGGGTTGTGGGACGCGGGAAGGAGGGACGGACAAAGCCCCCCGTAAGCACATGCAAGCAAGATCAAGGAATGAAGTCAACGGGACGCGGGCGCCGCTCCGTAGAGTAGAGGATTCCTAGAGAGAAAGGTGGGGAGCGTAGCAGAGGAGAGAGAGGGGGTGTGGGACACGGGAAGGAGGGACGGACAAAGCCCCCGCAAGCACATGCAAGCAAGATCAAGGAATGGCGTCAACGGGACGCGGGCGCCACTTCGTGGAGTAGAAGATTCTTAGAGGAGAGAAACGGGGGGAGCGTAGGAGAGGAGAGAGAGGTGGGTGGGACGTGGGACGGAGGGACGCACAAAGCCCCCCGCAAGCACATGCAAGCGAGCTCAAGGAATGTAGTCAACGTGGGCGACAGACGCCACCGGTAGAGCGCGTTATTCTTTGCTTACACACACCACCTGCCTAGTCATTGCTAAGCAGCCACTCTGTGCTCTCTGCCATGACTCTCATGACTGTAATGGTGGTTGACGGCCTTATTGTACTACAGTGTTCTGGTTCGCATAGTAGCTGCTTCCCTACTTATGAAAGTGGCCGGACGCGGGACGGAGGACGCGGGAAGGACGGACACAGCCCAGAGCATAAGATGTTTCGCATCTAAAAACCCTCCGCGCCGTTTCCCGGCAACAACCAAGCCACGCATGCACCGAGCACCAGCCAGTGTCAAGCCACACCCACCGACGGTGACAGCCCGCGCAGCCGCCACGCCGAGCTCACACCGCAGATAGTGGGACGTAGCATAGGCCCGCATGGCCCCCCGCGACGTAGCACAACCTCATATGGCCTACGCATAGAGGTGTCATAGCTAGCATATCCGATGCATAGTTTAGGTAAGTGTAGGTAATGTCGGCCGTGCATAAGCAGTCTGTAGACATGGCTCGACCGAAGAAGGTGCGCATGGCCGAAGAAGCCGCAGCTTGCCGCGAGTCTCGATGTGCGGCGTATCGAGAGCGTAACCGTCAATGGCGATTGGATCCCGCCAGGGGCGTAGCCAGATATTGTTTTTTTTTTGGGGGGGGGGGAAGGGGGGGGAGGGCTCAATCATACTTTATGCGTGCGTTTGTATGTGTGTGTATATACGCAAGCAAAACTGTAAAATTTCGGAGTGGGTTCGAACACCCAACCCCTCCCTTGGCTACGCCCATGAATCCCGCTTACATGGCACATCAAACAGCTAAGAAGCGACAACGACGAGTGGACCCGCACTGTACTTGGCAAGAGCGCGAGGCGGACGCAGCAAAAAAGCGGGCTCTGCGAAGTTTGCCCGGTGTGGCGCGAGTCGAACGCGAGCGACGAAAGGCCCGTGCTTTATATCGGAGCTACCAGAGCCAGGTTTGCGCGTGCGTTTCCTGCGCCGGAAGTATAACATCCACGCAAGGTCTGTGACAATCCGTGGCTTGAATCCACTCTGTCAACGCCAAGGAAAGGCCTAGAATCACCCAAGAAGACCACGCTGAGCCCCTAAGGTCAACCAGCTTTGCTGTTTCTTCAGCTTTACACGGCTAGTGTAAACATCCTCAGTATAAGCGCAGAAGACTTTAGGGGGCCAGGCTGTCTTATGCTGTCGTCGTCGCTTGGCGTAACGCAGGCAAAACCCCATATAGCATTGCCAGCTGTAGCATACTGAGTGGGCGCTCGCGCCAAAGAAAAATCTTCTTCCTGTTGTTCTTCGAGCGCCTGATGATGGTAAGGCAAGTCTTCTTCCTCCCTTTCTTCGAGCGCCTTGATAATGATATTGTTACGTGAATGGCGAGTCGGTAGACTGTAGACTATTCGCACGATATATTTACAATAGCGGTTGCAGCGCTGACCGGTTCAGCTCAGAGCCCGAGCGCAGAGAGATCTTCTCTTCGTCCGCGCACACGCGCATGGTTCAAGGGGCTGGTAATATGCATGTAGCATAATCCCCGGCAGCAGAAGCGCCGTCTCGGCGCATCAGATGTCAACGTCACTGGGGGGAGTGGTAGGGCTGCAAGAGTGCGACATGTACGATATCGCGGGCTTGTGGGGAAGATGAAAGCGACGAGGTGACAGGAGCGATTTCATAAGTTACAGGGGTAACCACACGAAGGACTCGGTATGGACCTGTGTATCGAGACAACAGTTTTTCGGACATCCCAACGTGATGGGTCGGAGACCACAGCAGGACCAAAGAATCGGGCGAGAAGTGCACGTCTCGGTGCCTTCAATCTTACAAACGCCGTTGGTTTTCTTGAGAAGTCAGAAGGCGAGTGCGGGCGGTTTCACGTGCATGGGCAGCCCGGGTAATAGCTTAAAGGGCATATTCGCTGGTAGGTAATGGGATGGTGGTGTATAGGGGCAACGTTGCTTGTCGGCCGAACAAGAGAAAAAATGGAGAGTAACCGGCAGTGTCGTGGCGCGAAAAATTGTACGCAAATGTCACGTGCGGAAAAGCAAGGTCCCATGCAGAGTGGACAGAGGAAACATCCTTCGCAAGCATGTCGGTAAGTGCTCGATTCAGACGCTCCGTCAGGCCATTTGTCTGCGGATGGTACGACGTAGTGAGCTTGTGCCTAGTTTCACATGACTGCAGGATTTCGACTATGACCTTCGACAGAAATGTGCGGTCACGGTCCGTAAGCAGCTGGCGTGGAGCTCCATGTTGCAAAATCAGGTCGTGTAGGAGGAAGTCGGCGGCATCTGTGGCGCCGCTTGTTGGAAGAGCTCGTGTGATGGCGTAGCGCGTGGCGTAGTCTGTGGCCACAGCTATCCACCTCTTGCCAGAGTAAGACAGGGGAAACGGGCCAAGTAGGTCTAAGCCAACGGGGAAGAACGGTTCTGAAGAAATGCCAAGGGATTGAAGGCATCCGGCGGGAAGCGTCGATGGTGTTTTGCGGCGCTGACATTTCTCACACGCCGCGACGTATCTTCTGACGGAGCGTGCAGGCCCTGGCCAAAAGAAGCGTCGGCAGATCTGGTCGTAAGTGCGCGATACACCAAGGTGACCGGCCGTTCGAAGGTCATGAAGTTCGTGAAGGACAGCCGAGCGGAAGTGTTTCGGAATAACAAGCAGGAGGGCTGGTCCGTCTGGGTGAAAATTGTGGCGGTAGAGTGCATCATCTTGGAGGACGAACGAGCGATGAGACCGGTCGGTAGACGGTGATTCTAGGCGTTCGATGATCGCACGCAAGGACGCATCACGGCGTTGTTCGTCGCCGATGTTTGTCAGTGAGGAAACGAAAAAGACGCAAGCATCGGTGTCGGTGTCAAAGATGGTGCTCGATTCATCGGCCGGGTAGCGAGACAGGGTTAAGAGTGGGGCTGGTGAACACTGCCACGTACTAAGCACACATAAATACCCTATCAAAAAAAGTGGACCAGTGAGTACCCTTCGCTGTAGCTGAAATGGTAGAGCATCCGACGCGAAATAAGAAGTTTGTGGGTTCTCATCCCATCGACGGAACGGGTGCTTTTTTGGCTTCTTTAACATCTTTCAATTTAAACGAGAATCATTCTAGTAGAGTTAAGAAACCACAAATACGGTATTCTATGTTTTCCATGGCTTAATTGTCTGTCGGTGCCATTAGCTTAAAGAAACTATCGATAAGCGAAGGAACCACACAGACCGCCGTTCATCGTTCCAACTTCTTCTTCTACTGCCATGCTCGCCTGCACGTGTTTATTCCGTCATCTTTTTCTACATTTTTCTACAGCAAGTACGTACATGAGCGCTGTCAAAGTAAGGCAGAATTTCAGTGTAAGTTGAAAGCTCAAAGGTTAAACATTGTTGAACAGGGGGAGTTGCTAAAGCTTTCTTGCACCAGCTACAGGGGTGTAACGCGTGCTGAATTTTCGAAATAGGCATCTGATCAAAGCACGACAATATTAAGAATCTGAGCCGCAGTATAGGAACAGTGTAAAACTGATACGACTCACTTTGTAAATATGAACATTTCTGCATTATGGCTTCAGTGAGTAGTTTGTGCTTTTCTTAGCACAAGCCAGTCCTGTCAAACTTCAGTGAAGCTGTGCTTGGCCTTTTGTGAAACATGACGGACAGTTTGCTACGTCCATAAAGACTTTTGACCTTACTTCGTGGCCAACAAAAGGTTTGGTGTTGGTTGTTTTTTGTCGCCTCTATTATGGTATTTGGCAGCCTTTATAATGACATCAAGTTTAAAGGCTACGCCCTACAACGGAGCACATCGTGGAAATGCTGAAGCGTATGCGCGTGCGCGCAATGTGCTTCCAAGTGCAGGTGTCCTCGGCTGTGCTGTTATGGTAGGGCCATTTCATTCCGGTACTTTCTGCTGCTTTATCGGTCCTTTCCTTTTCATTTTTTTATATTAGTGCCGTATACAGGCACGTGCAAAGCATCAGCGTCGAGAAGGCCGAGACACGCCCACTTATGCCGCTCTTTTAGACGCTCATTTTCGGGCTAGATAATGTTTTTTGAGTAGATAAGAAATTAACTGCATTGCGGCCGCCGAAATTCTAAGGAGGAGTCGTGATCGCGGCCTGAGGTTACAAATGATGTCTCTGTCGTGCGAATTAACCATAGCCTTCACGCTGGATGTTAGACATGCCTCCTCGTGTGTTTAAATAAATCAGAGAAAGAGTGATCCGTATGTCGCTGCAAGGGGCGACACGGAGGGACAGTGCAGTAACCTTTGGTATGACGCAAGCCACTATTAACAGAATCGTGCTGACGTTCAGACACGAGGGGCTCATTTGTTATGCAGCAAAAAATTGTGTCCGCATAGCAACCGAACTAGAGGACGCTGCCTTGGTTACTGTTGTAAGTGCGAATCCTTTCATGACAGCTGGTCAGGTCACGGATTCGGTAAACCTCACCGTAAGTACAGGACTGGTGCGACAATGGCTTCTTGAAGCAGGTTTTAAGAATGGAAGTGTTGCCAAGAAGTAGCTCCTTTCCAGTGAGGTGAAAGTGAATAGACTCGCGTTCATTCAAGCACATCTAAACTGGTGTGCCGATGACTGGAAAAATATGGTTTTCACGGACGAGTCTACGTTTTGCACCCAGGGGAGCCAAAAGCAAAAGGTCTACCGACCGGACGTCATGAGGTGCGCGTTACATTCAAGTCATTAACACATGTAATTTTCACAGTTTTTTATCCCTCTCGCTAAATGTTTATAGTGATCTGTCTTTTAAATGAGATGCATAGACACAAGCATCGAGAAATACTACCATCCTTTATCGGAGTAATTGCTCTGATGTTTTCCGGGAGTATACGACCCCTTCTACGTTCAACAAGTGAGGACCAGTGGGCGCAAGAGCCAGAATATTTGGGGAATGTTAAAAGGTTTTGGATCTTTGCGAAGGATAGAAGGACGAATGTGCAGTGAAGCATACACAGACATAGTCAGTCAAGTTTCCTTCCCTTTGGGCTGGATGGTTCTTTTCCAGCCGGCTAGTACTTGTTTAAACATGACTTTTCGCCCATCCATACATCGCGAGCCGTGGAGCACACCTGGAAGAACTTGTCGTCATGACACTAAATTGGCCACCATTAGGAGCAGATATTGATATGATTGAAAATATTTGGGGCATCATGAAATCTAATCTATCAAAGAAGCAGCTCCACTGGGCAAGTTCTGATTAATTGTGATGCGCCATTGAAGAACAATGGGAGGCCCTGAAAGCTGACCCTGATATTGTTCCAGCACTCTATGGCTCCCTGCCACGCCGTCTTTCGCAGGTTGTCGCATCTGCCGGAGGTTTTTTATCATATTGAGTTCTTATACAAAGCAGAGAGGGAAGCATTCTCTACCTTTCTTTTTTTCAATAAACAGCAGAATAAGGTGTTATCTGCTACGACAAAAGTGCGCCTTCATCAATACTTCTTCGCGGCCTCAATGACCAGAATGCGGTAAAAAAAGCCAACTCTTATATTTTCAAGATCAACTAGGGCGCGCTGATACATCAATGTTCTTTTCTTCGTGAAAATGAGCATAACGAAATAAATTGCACAAAAGAAAAGGCAAACGAGAAAAAAGTCAATGAGCGCCCATATATCAGTGGGCGTCTGTCGACATCTCGAGGCTCATCTTGGCTTGAAGCAATTATCTGTGAAAGGCGTACACACACACACACACACACACACACACACACACACACACACACACACACACACACACACACACACACACACACACACACACACACACACACACACACACACACACACACACACGCACACGCACACACACACACACGCGCACACACACGCGCACACACGCGCACACACACACACACACACACACACACACAAAAGCGGACAATTCAACAGAAAGTGAATCTGCCTAGGACAGTCGAGACACTTGCACTTGGCCGCACAAATCAGTGGTAGGATAAGTACGGGTACTGTGTGGTTTTTTTCGGCTAATGACAAGCTAGGCCAGATTTTTCCCCGCCACGGTGGTATAGTGGTTATGGTTCTAGACTGCTGACGCACAGGTCGCTGAATCGAGTGCCGTCCTTACGGGTTTTATGCCACTCTTAAGATGCCTTTTTTTGTTGCTCTCTGTAGAACTGATACAGTCGATACCACGGTATTATTTGCCGCGGTGTTATTAGTATTTTCTGCTTATATATGTTGCTTTGCGCTACAAAGACACTTTGCGTGTATGAAACATCCGCTAATAAATTGAAGTCTAATTTAATTATGCCGTCACGAGAACCTTTAACTTTCTTATGACGTTATTAAACTGTATAGTGTTGGACAAACACCTATTGATAAATCTTTAGCGTAGTCCGAACTGCAACATTCCCCAATGACACATGTCTAAAATGCTCGACTAAGATTAACGTAGAACACATTGGCCACTTAACTTTCGATCCATATCATAGGTATTTTGACTGATGAGTTGCAATAGGTTCACAGGCTATTTTATGGTATTTAAAAAGACATTTGGTGGTAAGGTAGCTTTTAAAATAGCATGAAACTGTAAATGGTACCTCTAGGAGTGGTGAAAATGAAAACAAAAAAACCTTTATTTTATTAGTGAACATTTAACAAATACGTCATATGTAACCTGCAGCTATAGGCTACCTTAAAAGCTGCCGTGTTTTGAATCTAGCGAACGAAGGTATATATCACGCGTGAATGGCCTAACGATAGAGCACAGCAATTGCCCGAAGACCCATCGTCTTAATGCGAAGAGCAGGGCTAAGGTCTATTGCGTAGAGCTAGGAAATATTTTTCTGAAACTTTCAACGTATCCCATCGAAATTTGCTTCAGCGATTTTTTCTTTGTTACAGAGATAACAAAAATGTCTCGTCATTATTTGTTTCTCTGATAAGCACCACCATGAATAGAAGCGCTTCCAAATTGCCGGACAGCTTCGAGTAAGCGTAGTGTTTACGCGCTCTCCGATACACCAAAAATGTGCCACCGTGCCCCTGAGTTATCAAAAAAATCGTTCGACAGCCACCCCACAAAATGGGCGAAGACAGATGACGTGCGCGCTCGGTATGAGGCGCAGTAGCATCATCCAGTAGTGCTTCAGCATAAATGATTTAGAGTGAAGCCATCTTTCCCCGCCGTTGCGCAGCTTGGGATGTATGCCGGGAACAGTGAAGATGTTGCTGCGGTTGTCACAATTCGAGACCGTCTTATTAGTCGGTGTTTCATCAATATAAGCGCGTTTCTATTCTCAGTGAAGTGATGGGATTCATGCATTGGCAGTGTTCTGTGTGTGAGTGGCTTTTGAGGGGTGATGCAGTCAGCAAAGGCACTCGTAAACGTGAACCAGCCGCTACAAATCAGCCACGAGACAGCCCAAGAGGGACATGTTAGGTGTTCTGCGCGCCCTTGCCAACGAGGCGCATTGGCGATTCTTCGCTTGCCTGGCAGTGCAGAGTTTCAGCTATGTTGCATTGGTTGCTACGAGGGCTGCAGGCGGGAGTAAATGTGGATTGCAGGTAAGCGATATTCGCTCGTAAATGATCAATTTGTTTTGTGTATGTTTCTGTTGTGCATTCACTCAACTTAATGGTCGTGCTTACGCTCCTCGTTGGAGTTGAGCCTGAATGATGCCGTGGTGCACACGGACGAACAATGACAAGTTCACCGAGGATCACGATACTCGTTAATGCGAATTCTGAGCGCAGCTTCGCATCGGGGCAACGCCGACTGTGTTTGAAGTTCTGAATATCCGCATTTGTAGCAATGTAACATTCGAAACTGCTAGCGCTCTAGGCACATCACTCTACGCATTGCAGGCGTCCCGGAACCAAGCGATACGTCGACAGGCCCGTTACGACAAGCGAAGCCAGTCGCTCAGCGCAGGTGCGGACGCGTAAGAGCTTTGCTCTAAAAAAAAAGAAGTACACTCTTCACACGGACCCTGACATTTTTTGTTCGACTACGCACATCTGCAGGGTATTAACTAGAATTACGAATAAACGAGAACACATGACAGGCACCCAGACAAACACACGGAACTGTGTGTGTGTGTGTGTGTGTGTGTGCGTGCATGCGTGCGTGTGTTTAGGCCTGCGTCTATGTCTTTTTGGGCATTTTTAAATGCGAATGCATTTCATAGTCGGGCTATGTCAGGCATCCGGCGTTGTCCGGCGTTGTCCGCGGGGAGGAGGATAGGTTGAGGCGGTGTCCGCGCGCCGGCAAGTGTTATCTCTCCGCTCTCACTCTCTCTCCCATAGCAAAAGCTGCGGGCGCGCGCGCTTATCCTCGCCCCTAGCAAAGTGGAGAGGAGGAGCGCGCTCTGGCGCGTGAGCGCGCTCGCATCGCGGGAGCTCAGCGGAGCTACCGCGATAAAAAAAAAAAAAAAAAAAAAAAAAAAAAAAAAACAGGCGCTGCGCCGTGCTCCCGACCGGGCCGCAGAAATTAGGCGCCTTTTCCTTCTTCGAACCACAACCACCATATATAAGTGGAGTGAAGCGCGCGCGAAATGTATTCGCATTTCCTCACGATTCCCTTCGGGGAGGTGGGGGGCATTTTTTTTTGTCCTCGCCTATTTGCACTATCACATAATTAAGAAAATCAATTCCAGCAAGCCCGCTTTGCATCTTTGGTTGGCATCATTTAGCCTGGGTATGCCGTACCAACACGCTGCAGTTGAGGCCATTTTCATCGTTGGAGCTCGGTCGCTTCAGAAAAAGAAATTTCATGTGTGCATTTCGATCATCCTATTGTTTCGTATTAATATTCACGTTCGCGTTATGTTTTGATGCATATGCGCTGTCACAGAAACTATAACCTCTGACTTAAACCATTACGCGATAGGTGCTTTGGGCGGATATCAGACATGGACAAAAATGGACTTTTGTACACGCATATGTGTGAAGCGATGGAGGAATCTAAAAAAAAAACGGACGTCAACACGTTTGTCTGGATAACCGGAGCGTCGCACTCGGTACCGCACGGGTGGCATCAATCGATAACACACGGTTTGAGATAGGCAACATCTTAGCATGTGCTTCCCTCAATCATGCGCCTCCCTTGCACCTTCTCTCCTTGTTTATTGTTGTGGCTACAGTAACTGTTCTGGCCATTATAAGCGTTGTCGGTGGTGTCGCGCCGCAGAAAAGAAAGCGAAGAAAGTGCGAGGAACCGCCCGGCCTGGCTTCCGATGTTAGCCATACTGCATCGGACACGACGCATGCGTAATGGTCCCAAAAATAGATTTGAGACGACACGCGTGCATATCCTCCTGAGACCCAGAGTGAATTTAGGGTCACGGATTTTTGTTAAACTTTCAGAACTGCTTTTCCTGAGTGCAAAGGTGAAAAGTGACACGTAGTTTTTCAATATATGACGTTACTTGGCCGCAGCACGTTGTCCATTATATTGGACATTGGGACTCTAGCGGGACTTTCTTGGGGAATAGAGAGTATGGTGTAGTTGAAGCCAGTGACCGAAAAAAATACATGTCGCAACACAAATTAATTTTATTTGCTGCTTCCAAACCAAGATTCTCCAAAATTTTCTCAGCCGTGACATCACTCACACGGGGCCTATTACCTACAAAGTAAAATACGTAAAGTTTAAACGTAATAAAGAGAGTGCTGCAGCGAAAAACGTTTTTCTCTCTTTAGAGCGCCAAGAGAGCGCACGAGCATACTGCCGTGTTTTTGTAGTCATTGAGACCCAATGTCCATTATGTTGGGCATTGTCAAATATGCAACGCATGCAAAAAAACTACCGCATTTTTTTGCTCAAATATGAATTTATTTGCGTGCTTTAACCTCTTGCGAACACAAATCAATGCTTAAATACGCTTTAAGACATCCAAAAATGAATCTAAATCCATTTACTTCTTAGGCGGCAGCCGTAAAAGCCGTTCGCGCTCAACCCCGACATTTCGAGTGCTCCTGAGAGGCGGGAAACACAACGACTTTGACCATATTCACTAGATGGCAGCACGGGTCCCACAAGCAGCCGAGAAAACGCTTTCCCGGAGGAGGCAAGCGCTTTGAAAGCCGTGGTGCGGTGTGTTACAATGTCCAATATATTGGACAAATGTACCATTGCCGGGTCTCAGGAGGATATAGTAAACAGTCAAAGTGAGAATGCACCTTCTGCAGTTATTCTCGGACTGCGGACGTCGTGATCCACGTGTCGGAAAGCAGTCGTAGGGCAGGCTTTATCTGGCTGCGTATAACTCAGGCAGCTCTGCGTCAAGGTCGATGGACCGTAGTTTGAGACGAGCTTTACAGGCCTGACAGATGTAAGGCTTCATTTCGCCTTAAAAAAGTGGATATTTGCAACGTTCACGAACGCTCCATTACACGTTCGTGAACGTTGCAAATGTTGAATCTGCACATAAATATTATTGGAGATGAGTGGCGCTGAGGGTAAAAGTAAAAGAAGAAATCGCAGCACTACTTACATAAACATAACTGTAAAGGCAAGCATGAGAAAGATTGAAAATTTCACAGCCGACATTGTAAAGTCGGTTGCAGCTTGTGTTCTTTCGTCTAAATGAGAATATTGTGGTACGTTACCCCCGTACTTATATAACGGATGCGTGTTACTATTTCGAAGCGTATAATGTACCTGCTTTATTGTTGCCGCGCAACTGAAAAAGAAATGTAAAAGGCCGCATATGTCAATATCGATCATTCGAGGTATTCAGATGTACATACGTTAAACCACAAACTATAATGTATCTTTCATCTATTACTTCAGTGGAAGCTCTTAACATTTAGAAACGAGGTTCACCTTGAGCGAAAAGGCGCGAGAACCATGTAGAAAATGAAACCTACATGTGTTGATGACTGTTGGCGTTTAGTTCATTGGTGGTCGAAGAAACGTCTGCAATGTCATCAATTATTCCCGTTAGTTACCTTCGTGTTTCCTGCGTTGGACAATCATTCAACTTCAATAGATTGTACTGTCATGAGCGCTCGGTTTTACACACGTAGACTTCTTTTTTAGATGCACTTGCTTCATGTTCGCAAGTAGCAATATTTGAGAATCAACATGGGTGAGGGCGGGGCGTAGAGTCTTTTAATGCCTAGGTGTTCTGCTGCTTCTCGAAGAAAATTGCCCATCCATCTGTAAGATAAATCGTTACACCTTACAAGAGGACCGATGCTGGAGAAAGTGCACCGCGCTGTTCTGTAACAGCTGTTCTCGCCTACTTTATTTACTCGTATACTACCAGTGGTTGAAAGTACTCGTTCATATTAGCTAGTATGGGCTAACTAAAGGCTAATGTCCATTGTGGTCGTGCCTAAAGGCAGGTAAATGAAAGCTCATGTCAATCATTGTTTACGACATCATGTATGATGTTTGTGTTAGCCATAAGGTATTTTGCAGTTTGATCATAACATCGGCATTCGCGTTCGAATGGAAGCGTCATTTTTATCAAGGAGAGATGCGCGCTATGCTTCGCTGACGCATATGATAGAACTAGCATTCATTGGCACATTTCTGTGGCGTCATAATCATATCGTGGTTTTGGGACGTAAATCTCCAAGAATTATTGTTGCATTCCTGCAGCGGCAAGCAACGCTAGTGTATATTGGGTAGAGTTGTAGTGCATGCGTAATATCTGTTACGTTATAAGAGCGCTCCCAGCAATAGGCAACATAAGCCGACCTTTTATTGGGGCGGGACTTCGTTTGGTTAAAAAAATTTTGATTTTGAGATTTTGCAATCATCTGGTAGAGAATTTCGTTATCTTTCGAAAAATTATCACACTTCGGCCCTCGCAGTGTTGAAAATAAATTTTGGGCTGTTGTCTTCCACAGGTTGACAGAAAATGTAGGTTTACCCTTACGTGATCTCTGCGTTTTTCTCAAAACAACATTTTTGGTTGTTTGTGCACATTTTTTCCGGAAACTTTAAGGGGTAATCTAGCGAATAATTTCAGATGTGTTAATTGGTAGCAGTGTCATAAATAAGAATAAAATCATTAGCCTAGGTGCATTCGTATTTTTTAGTATAAAAAACCATTCATAACCAATTTTCATGCATCGAGAAACGTAAAAAAACATAACAAATCTAGTTTTTGTCCTAAGCTCACAATTTTCGTTCCACTTCTGTAAAGCGTTGGTTGCTACCTTTATACGAAATTACAATGCCCTGCAGATAGAATGTCATACAAATAGTACATATCTAAAAAACTAATGACTACAAAAAATATAAAGCAGCTAAACACAATTTAAAACTAATTTTGAGCTGCTATGAGACCTGTGACTATATTTGAAATTCTTCGCAAATTTTATAGCCATAGCTTTTATTATTACTGCTGCACATCCAAATTTTGAAACTAATCTGCAAAGACTCATGCCCTTTAAACAATCAAGCCCACATTACCAAGCAACAGCCAGAACTAACCGACAGTTATCCATCGTTATCCAGTGTTAGCGAGTAGCTAAAAAACCATCAAGGCCTAGCCAGTGCGAGCCGACAGCTCAGCAATATTAGCCAGCGCTAGCCAGTATTACCCACCATTATCCAATATGTACTCGCAGCAGTCATCACTAGCACATATTTGGTCAAACTTAGCCAATATTTAGCAACCATTCACCAGCATTTTAAAGATTCTTAAGTTATTGTAGTATTCTATGCGAATAGATACGATACTTCTATTGGTGGGATGTCTTTTCATATATTTTACGCTATGTCATCCGTATGGTGTTATCCTAGCTCGAAAAATAACTTTCGTCAATCTTGTCAATTATGACGCACTTGTCCTGCTGTGCATGGCATGTGCGTCATTAGCTTCATTAAGTGTCGTTTCATTATTTAGCAGCATATTCATTGCCCCATGTGCGTCATACATGCATGAGCATTCGGTATATACCATGCTAATGGAGCGACCGTGATCGCTGAACGACATTTGCATCATGGCTAAAACACGTTGACCGGGTAGTTATTGGCATTCGTGATAGAGTGAATAAGTTCGACTTCAAAAGAACATAGGAATGCAGACAATGACGTCCGAGTCTGTTTCCTCGAGACGTCCTTGTCAAATCGTCCTTACACACTCTATCATGAGTTCGCATCATGCCATTTTCGGCTATTTCTATGGCGAGGTACGGTACGGTACGAAGAACTTTATTTAAAGGTCCGGAGAAGTGCCACCCCTTAGGGTGACACTGCGGGCCGCTCCCACGTGGGAGCGGCCCGCAGTGTCACCGCGGGTCTAGCCTAACCGCCGCATCGCAGACCTAGCCTAACCTAGCCTAACCGCCGAGACCTAGCCTAACCGCCGCATCGCAGGCTCTCTGGACAGCCCAAAGTTGATGCTGATATTCCGAGCTCTTGAGGGCCGAGCTCCAGTTCTGCTCTGTGAGGTCCTTATCCCCACGTAACGAGGGGCACTGCCAAAGCATGTGCTCTAAATCGCACGTACCCCCGCAGCCAGGGCATTGCGAGCTGAAGTCACTGGGGAATAGACAGTGCATGAATGCGAGATTCGAATAAGAATTAGTTTGTAGCATCCTAAGGGTCATCGCCTGTGGTCTCATGAGCTTTTTTGTGTGGTGGAGGAAATACTCTTCTTTCCAGATAGAAGTGCTTTGTGAATTCATTAAATGTGAATAAAGTGTCTCGGACCTCTTGAACCCTGCTCTGTGACAAGGCTTCTCCTCCCGCGCGGAGAGTTAGTACGCGCGTTTGGGAGTGTATAATGTCGTTCTTGACGTGACGGTAATTTGTGTTTGTTGGTCATTCGTGTTTGCCTTAGCTTTACTACACAGTGGATTTGTCTGAATCCAGTGGTGAGAGCACCCAAATCCACGATTTCCGCTCTTTGGCATCTGCTATCTGGACGGCACCTAGGGTCCCCATTTCCTCTGCCCGACTGAAAAGGTGGGACAACGGTTAGGCAGATCCCACGCCTTGTGGAAATTGGTATCATGCGAAGCAGTCGGAGAGTATAATTGTCTACGCTGCATTTTTTGGCTTTGGATTGCTGCTGGCGTCTTAATATTTAGGTACGGAGCACTTTAGGGGGGCAGGCTGTCGTGTGCCGTCGTATGCTGTCGTCGTCGCTTGGCGTAACGCAGCCAAACGACATTTAGCATAACTAGCTTTAGCGTATACTGAGCACGCGCTCACGCCAAAGGGAAGTATTCTTCCTCTTGTTCTTCGAGCGCCTTGATGATAATATAAAGTGCGAACATTACTACTATCGCTAGGGAAACACGACCACACAATACAAGTATAAAAATGGAAAGAGGAAGCAAGCGAGAAATAAAAAAAGAGAGAACGAAACGAAAATCTAGGAAGAAAAATAGAAATGAATATATAAATAAAAAAGAAAAAAATTGGCAGATCCCATGTACTTTGGGAATCGTTATTATGCGAAGCATGCGGAGGGCCCTGAGCGCATTCGCGTGCTTCTTGCAGGACATTAATAAATGTTCTTCCATCCATGCGGAGGGAAGGTGGCTGTGTTGTAATTTTCTTATTGAACAACAAATTACGAAATGACGCTCAAGATATGTACAAAATTTGTACGCACAGACATACGTTGAACAGACACATATGTTTTATATAACCAGTTGTTTACTGTTGCGTAACGATGCCAACTGCAACATGGGCGTTAGCAACACCAGAAGCGGTAAGCTGATAGGTAGCGCTTGTGCTCGCGAGGATGGTAACCCTTGACAGTGCTACATAAATCAACTTCAGTGGATGGCGCTTAAGTACAATTGACGGTAACCCCCCGTGACGGCTGTATCATAGGAGTACATGTGTAGTGTTTACAAAATGGGATAGTCAGCACTGCAACCACAATTTACGTTTCACGAACCTTAAGGTCTATTTGAAAAGCAGTTCCGAGACCTGTTGTGAATTTTCACGCTATTCATGTAATGATTAGCGTGAAAACGTTCTCTATGACGTTCTCGACAAGAAAGAGCGTCTTCCCTGTGGTGAACTTCTTTTTTCTTTATGATCATACCATAATGTGGTCGTATCTACTAAGGCTGTCAGAACAGGTGGGGGAGTTTGCTCCTGAACGCATTGCGCACGTAATCTGCGTGAAATTCTCGGAAAACTCTTGCCTGCCCCAAGTGTTACCTTATCATAAGCTCTGCGGATCAAGCAGTCTGATGACCTTATATGGAGGAGGCAAAAAGTTTGAAAGGACGTACAATTAGAGTATTGCACACACAGCATTGTCAGATCCACGACATCAATGATTTAAGGTGCTAAAGCAATGGTAATGGCAAAGTTTTTCTTGCTTACTGGAGTCGCGCAGTGTTAGGAGATGGGATCGGTGTCAGAACTTGAGATATCACTGTGAAGAAGTAAAGTACGAGGAGTCAACTTAGATTTGACCGCATTTTTGATAGTTATACAATTTGTGAAGAAATCAATCTACAGAAGAAATTCAAGCACGAACAACCCTTACGGGAAACACGCTACAGTAAGTGTTGCCTTTGCTTAGTTTATTACTAAAAGGAAGATGTGAAGGTATGCGGGTTACCAGGGCGCTGGCCATGTTCAGACGATTTAGTTCTTGATGTATGACTAATTGCCAGTACGAAAGACTGACGCGCAACATAACAGGGAACATTGTTCACATTAAGTGCAAAAGTGAGGTACCTGACTTTTACACTTCAATACCTGACTTTTACACTACATTTTGGCTCCAGTGCGGGAGCCGAAACCTCTTGTTTTGTTTTAAAGTGTTCTTATTACGGTCGGCGTTTATTCTTGTACAATGCCTCCTCCCGACGAGACGGGATTCCACCAAAGCCTGAATTTATTCGTATTCTGGTGAAAAGATAGTCGCAGGCTGTTACATTTGAGCGTTCTAGTAATAAGTAGAGTCACAAAAGAAGCTAAGTTGGTCCATGCGCTTCATACAGATTATAATTTTACGAAATACCGGAGAAGTATGCGTCATGGCCAAAGCTAGTGGCGACACCTGATGACACAGAACGCCACCAGAAACATAAATGTAATATTTCCGTGAATTAGATTCTTTGTCTAAATGCGGCTGCAAAGCGTTGCCAGTTAGATATTCGTTAACATGCAGTGCTTTCATTTCTTTCTTTTGACGGGAACACTGACAGAACTGAAATTTTTTCAAAGGTGTTTGATGGCAGAAAACGCCACAAGATGTCGCTACCAGCTCTGCCGCCGCTGTCAATGGCTCCCGTAACTCGCAAAAACGTAAACCGCAGAACGTCTGCGGGCAAACAGGAATAATCTAGCAAAAAATATTGTGTGGTAGCTTATTGACTAGCACTTCCAAATTCCAAGAGCACAATGCCATAGTGGCAGGCAGTATTGTTTGCAGAATCGCGATGGTAAAGTCTTGGATGAGGAGGCAACACGACGACGGGAAATGACGTCGACAACGAGCACAGCAATCGTTGTTGTGATGAATTGGACAGGTGGCACGGACAATACGTACCCAGTTTCAAGAGAACGATCGAGATGTATGGCTAACCAGAACACTTCATCTAACAGATGTGATAGCACGGTAATTTTATGGCATGCTTGTTCCGTATATACTCTTGAAGCCATAGTAACATGAGTAGACGCTGCCTCATCGTTTGTTCGCTCGGACGAGTGTGCAAGACATATCAGTATATAATCGCAGAAGGAACATGGCTCCATGCAGGAACACCCGTTCCATTTCACTGACTGCCTGCGGCATTCCGGTGCTTCCATCCATCCATGCGTGCATCCATCCATGAAGGATATGAAGCTGTGTTTATCTGAGAGCTGAGCAGACGCCTCAGTCACGCGATGTGCGAGCGACATGTAGCCCACACATGACTGTCTTCGTCCCACACTTTTCGTTTTGCTTATTTATATATATTAGCTACATAGGTGCGACTGGTCTCACGCATTTTTTTCGTGATGCACCTGATGTGATCATGTTTTGAACCGTGACCATGCAATATAAACTTAACATTTCAGAATCGGCGTACAGATGCGCTTGTCGAATGCTGACGTCAAGTCCCCTTACGAAGTTACCTTTATTTGTAATATTGGAAAGACCTTTCAAATGCCAACGTTAGCTGGCATTTCTTTCAAACACTTGCATCCCTTCCCGCCCCCTTCGTCAACACACGTTTGATAACAGACGGCACGATTGAGCAAGAGCTCTACGCGTGCTTTGCCGGTGATTGCCACATGACGACTGCATTTGATCTCGTAGTGAAATGGAAGAAAGCCGCTATTTACCGTACCTTAACTGAACTTTCAGCTAAAAAGGTAAGAAAAAATAATCTCGCGTTAGCTTTTATTCGTCCTGCCTCATGCTATCCTGAAACCTGCACGTACTCCAGTATTTCAACTATTTGTTGAATCTCTTGGCCTTTGTTGAGGATGAAATATTCACACGAACTTTTTCTGATAAGTGAAGCAGTTTTTATTGCCTTAGTCTTTCGCCATCACAGATAAATAATTTCCTATGGCAGGTTCGAGCTAACGTAATGTGAAAATTTTCGGTAGGCATAAATATCCGCCGTTTTCGTCCATGCCATCGCATCTGCAGTATGGTTCGCACACGTCATCTCCTGGTCCCCTGCAACGCTAGAAATGTGGGAGAATAAAGTATTGCTGATTTATCCTTCTGGTGCCGTCGTATCACTCGGTTTTTTATTCATTTTGCCTATACTATACACCGTATAAAACAGTAGGGTTTCTTTAATGGCCATGATTTGCCTCAATAAACCGCCCGTCATGCACTTGTTTAGTTGCAGTGGGAAGGTTTGAAAATGTGCTATATTTATTATTTTGTGTGCGCACGTATTCGTGTACATCGTGTGCGCATATTCTTAAATTACAATATGGTGTGCGGTACTCTTTAAAGTTTCGTCAAACATTTTCCACGTCCATTCAACATCGTTTTGCAAGCAACCCCACCCCGGTGGTCTAGTAGTTATGGCACTCTACTGCTGACCTGACGGTTGCAGGATTGAATCCCGGCAGCTGCAGCTGCATTTTCGATGGAGACGAGAATGCTTCAGGCCCGTGTACATAAATTTAGGTGACACTTAAAGAACCACAGGTGGTCTAAGTTTTCAAAGTCCTTCACTGCAGTGTCTTTCACAATCATTTTCAGTCAGGGAAACAGTGCAGTAAAAACGAAGACGAAGCAAGGAACGAGCAACACACCACACAGTGCTTCGTGTGTTATGTTGCTCGTTCCTTGATTCGACTTTGTTTTTACCGCGATGTTTCCCGATTGAAAATGTTCAGCGAACTAGCACACAAGTCCACCTCATAATCATATCGTGGTTTTGTACGTTAAATCCCATATGTTGTTATTATTATTAATATTGTTATTATTATTATTATTATTATTATTATTATTATTATTATTATTATTATTATATCTTTTAGCAAGTAATTCAGTTTGTGTGGTGTAGCTCTAGAATTAATTTATATATATCGTAAATCAAGTTCATTCTGTATAAGTGCCACAATATTCTATACATTTCCGTATTAGACTATATGCGCACCTTGATTCATTTTTATTTCACCTCTTCCACCGAATAACAATATATACAAATTAACCAACGGCTTCGTTGTAGAGTCTTCATGACTTGTAATATGTGATAATATATTTATATTAGCCATGTGTACTCCTTTGACATTGTTACGGAAACTAATGCCCAATGTCGACGAACTTTTAAAAATTTCTGTGTGGTCACATCAACCCTAATCGATAAAGAAAAGCAAACTTTAGTTTTATTAGTGTGACGAAATAGAAATTAACATTTGGCATGATAAACTTATGCTCAACTGTATTTTACTGTGTAAGCTTTCTGTGTTAGACTCGCCATGGCCCTCAGGAAACTCAAGTTTGATGCACCTATATATTGTAGTGGGCATAAAGACTTTGCATTTGCACTCGCTATTATATGAGCGCAGCCTAATTTTTAAGGGATACTCATGAATTTTGTTGTATTTAGCATTGTTTTTAGAAGTTACCTGCAGTAATTATGAGGTAATGGGAAGACGAGTTGAATGGATCAGAAAAAAAAAGAAAAAAAAAACTACAGAAGGTCATGGAACCAGCTGCACAGTCAGAGCGCATAAGCTGGAGGAGTGGCGTCCTTAGAGAGTGTTGTAAACTCTATTAGGGCGCCTACTGCAAATAAAAGGTATTTGCAATGTGAGCCCCATATGCAAATACAAAGTAGTGCTTCACTGTTAAAACTATTATCGAAATACATAAAGTGTGCTTTGTGATCCTTAACTTGTGTTGCGATGTATGTTTTACGTGTCTGAAAGAGACGTTGTGCACCTACAGTAGCTGCCCACATTGTTTATGCTATAGAGAATAAAGATGACAATGATGAACTTTTGTTGGGCCCTTTCTAACGGGTGGGCAGCTTTGAACCACATTGAGTGTTTTCAGTGGAAACTGTCCCAAAAGTTAAATCAATCTTCCAAGGCCCGTGTACTGTGCGATGTCAGTGCCCGTTAAAGAACACCAGATGGCCGAAATTTCCAGAGCCCTTCACTGTGGCGTCTTTCATAATCATATCGTGTTTTTGGGACGTAGAACCCCAGACGTTATTATTAAATCAGTTTTCCAGCATCTTACCCTGGCCTCGGTAATATGTCAGCTGAGTGCGAAGAAAAAAAATGCCCCCCACCTCCCCGAAGGGAATCGTGAGGAAATGCGAATGCATTTCGCGCGCGCTTCACTCCATTTATAATATATGTGGTTGTGGTTCGAAGAAGGAAAAGGCGCCGGCGCCTAATTTCTTCAGCCCGGTCGGGAGCACGGCGCAGCGCCTGTTTTTTTTTTGTTTTTTTTATTGCGGGAGCTCCGCCGACCTCCCGCGATGCGAGCGCCCTCACGCACCAGAGCGCGCTCCTCCTCTCCACTTCTGCCATCGCCTTGAGATGCGCCCAGCCAGCGAACGGTCGAGAGTGAGGCGCGAGCAGACGGGAGAGTGGGGCGCAGGGAGGAGAGAGAGCGAACGGCGAGAGAAGAAGCGGCGAAGCACTGGACCTACCCTCTCCTACACTCTCTCCTACACTCTATGGGAGAGGGAGTGAGAGCGGAGAGATAACACCTGCCGGCGCGCGGACACCTCCTCAGCCTATCCTCCTCCTCCGCGGACAACGCCGGACAACGCCGCCTGACATAGCCCTGGCTAAGAAATGCATTCGCATTTAAAAGTTAGTGAATCCCTCGTACGTCCTATGTGCGTAGCACGCCTAATTGCTCTGGATAGATATTGCTCTAGGTGTCTCGTTTAGTTACTGGTTTCCTTAAGGAAGCTCCCAGTCTTAACAATTTTAGGGGCGAAGCACCTTAGGGGCTCGGCTTGTCGGCGTCTGCTGTCGTCACGGTGTGTCATGCAGTCACGGTTCATCATAAAGCTAACTTCACGTGATGACATCATCCTATCATGGCGTCATGACGTCACAAGGTCGACAAAACTTCTGACGCAACCGTGATACCATGTAGCCCCTTAGGGTACCCGCTTGTCGACGTCTAATGTCGTCACGGTGTGTCATGTAGTCACGGTCCACCATGAAAATGGGTATTTGACACAAGAATTGGGTAAATCGCATTGCTCGCCACCGGTTCACTAAAGATGAAGGCAGCAGTTAGCCCAACAAATAGCCACAGACGTAAGTGGATCTGAAACACACTTCCCTACATGCTGTAAGGAACTGAAACTGGGCATGCAGGAAATAATAATAATAATAATAATAATAATAATAATAATAATAATAATAATAATAATAATAATAATAAAACACTGCATGCTTCACCCCTCCTCAAGTTTCACGTCAGTGGAGCTGAAACACCCTTCCCGACATGCTTCGCACCTGCCCAGTTTTCTTATTAAATACTACGCTAATGATCACTTTCCAGATTCATTGCTTACTTCGGAAAGCGATGTCTTATTGGGCATCATTCAAAAATCATTTGTTTCCGAGGCTAAGTAGACGCACATTCTGGCTTGACATTAGCTGATGGTAAGTGACGAGAGTTTCAGTTCGAGCATTTTTTTAAAGCCTCCTTCTTACAAGCGACGTGGTTATCTAATCCAGAGCTACGTATTTTTGATTTTGACATTTATTTACACGAATAAGACAACACAAAGCTCCTCATTTGGATTAGCATAAACACATTTCGCAGTAAGAGTACTAAAGGTCAAGCACTAATAGACTTGTATTCTCTAAAGGCAAACGTACAGGGCTGGCCAAAAGTTCGCAGGCCACGCTTCCATAGAAATACATGGGAGATTGGCCTGGGAACTTTTGACCCCCCGTGTACATATGAGGGCGATTGCTGAGCCTATGCTACTCCGAGCAGTCTGGGGATTACGGCATAGTTAATTTAACTAACGTTTGCGTGATACCTTGCCTATTCTAAGTACTTATCTGGTGAAGGTTATCTTTGTCTAGTAGAGTAATCGCGCTGTGAATAAGAGTGAATTTTAGACCGTAATAGAAATACTCGAAGTACATATAAAAGACTGCCCGTGACAGCATATTAAGGATTGCGCATCCTAAAGCGCCCGAAATGGCAAAGATTTTTTGTTACTTACTTCATTCGCGCAGTATGGCTCGTTGGGTCTGGGTTCGTGGCGTGAGATGCCTCTGCATAGATGTGAAAGAGAGATGATCAACGTTGATTGAGTGAATGACTGATTTATTAATTGATTGACTGAACCTCGTTTCTTGTTCAGTAGTCCCGCTGCAATAAAAATGTGCTTGAAACAAATTCATATATGGAAGGAGTTCAAGCTCACAATCATCTTGCAGTAATATGTAGCACCGTCCGCGTAGCTGCTCGTGCATTTGTTAAAGCGTGTAGGCGTGAAGATGCTCAGATTGGCGAGGAATGCAGCGATTGTGAGGTATCCTTGACAGCTGGCTCATGACCACTGCGGTTTATTAATAAAAAAAAGGTTGTTTTACGAATACCCGCCTGCTTTTGCAGGATAGCATGTTTCCGCATTCACGCCAATCAATCCGCAAATTAATTGCCTTTTCTATCTTTTTATTTTGAAACAGTACGCATGAGCTTTAGTTATGAAAGGTACACAAGTGCCCTCCGCCAGCTTTGTTGTCATTTTTAACGCTTACTCTTTTTAGTAGTATTTGCAGGTATGATATAACGAAAAAAAACGAGATATTCGGATACGACAAAGTATCACATGTCCGAAAGAAATATGACCCTTATTGCACATATTGAATGACTTGGCATCGTCACATCACAACACCTCATACGTTTTCTCTAATAGTCAAAACATGCACGTGCCCTCCACCCTTTCTTATTGGCCATTCGTTGTTGAAGGTTACATTTCATTAAAATTTTTGTACACTAAAATATTTTTATTTTAAAAGTGGCATACAACTTGACGGTTGCTCCATGTTGTTGCAAAGGTTAACCTGAATGAGTTGCAGTAACGCCTTAAAAATATCATATCAGACTAAATATGAACACTATGTACGATTTATACTGGCCAGTGTGTGTGAATGTCATTGTCTCCTCCACTCAGAAGTATGTACATATCGAATAGCATCATGCGTCGCGGTCCGTATAAATAGATAATTTGCAAGTCAGAGGCTGTTACTTTTTCACTTTCATCAAACAAGCTCAATGAACAACAAAAACAAACATCAGTATCTTACCTCCTTCCTTGTCCCTTGTTATGGTGCTGGACTGTCAACTTTTCACGATGTGGTAGATTCCTGTAACGAAGCGAAAAAAATATTCATCCGGTTGAAATATGTGCTTCCCCTCATTCGCATCTGACATTCATATCCAACAATATTTATAGCCTCTGTGAGCATTTCGTAAAAGTTGCCCGCCGGCTCACTTATGTATAATTGAAGCACAATCATTGACGGAAAAGACAAATCGAACAGCGATCATCAAGCAATAATATGCGTTAAGAAAAAAGAAAGCGTGAGGAAGGGATGGCCACCCGCAGCTGCACTATACAAGTGAGGCAGATGCGCAGATGCGCGGAGCGATAATGACGATGACCATGATGGAAAAGACAAACTGATGGACTAATTGGTAATGCACAATTCAGAAGAGTAACGCAATGAAGCACACGGATGGCGAGAGATCAAGATGGGACACAGCGCTAACTAACAACGCAATGTTTATTGCTCGTGGTCGCATATATACGCAAACGGCACCACGCGAAGGAAAAAGAGAGCGGAGGTGGGGGAGAAGGGAAGGGGCCCCTCTTCCCCCCATCTCTTGTATTCAAGCTTGTGATTAAGAGAGCTCCTAAACAAACCGAAGACTAAATCTCTTAGTTGCTGCCTACTCATATAGGGAACCACATGCCAGCCACATCTGAATCGGCTCATAACTCTTCAGAAGCCAGCAGTTCGCTCAAAGAAAATCTTTGATACTGAGATCATACGGCGAATGTATTCTTAAAACATGGTCTTCTAAAAATTGCTGACTTACATAATCTTAGGCTCGCCATATACAGGGTGCTTTTTTTAAGCTATACAGATTTTTCCTTAAAAACTATAATAGTTAGGCACTTGTCGCCTTCGCAGCCAATTTTTTAGGCCGAGGCGGAAAGATTTTGCCACTAATTAGATCACTCAGAAATTGTTAATTAACAAAAATAATTTAATTAACTTTTTATTATGAATTTTAGGGTGTTGTTTATACGGCGAAGTTCTACGTCACAATTTATGGCGAGCCTAATTTTTAAAAATCACAAATATCGCGTGCAGTTTGAGAGATACATCGTCGAATTTCCAGACCGCGGTGCCGGAGATACCGAAACTGACGCAGCGGGTGCGCCGAAAGAGCGGTCGACGTGCTGCGTCAAGCCGGAATCGCACATATATACCCTATATACACATATATGCCCTATAAAGTGGCCGGAGGGATGACCGCCACCGTAGCTCAGTGGTACAGCATCGGACACGTTATTCGAAGGTCGCAGGTTCGGTCCCTGCCGGTGGCAAGTTATCTTTTCGTTCACTTTTCTTCCTTCACATTGACATTACAGTTACTTCTAATAACATCCGTTGTTGTGGAAGAACAGAACACGATGTGGCCGAAGAGTTTTGCACGAGAGTCGCCGGAAATCTTACCAACAAGAGCATTGACGCCGTTATCGTTTCTGAGACTCGGATACCAGAAATGGGCATGCCGTTCACCATGGAAGAACTCGAAGGTGCGTTAGCCACTTCTAAGCGCACGTCATCTCCAGGCCCTGACGGTATTACTTATAGCGCCTTGGGGCATCTTGGACCACACGCCAGAAGAGAACTCTTGAAATGCTTCAATAACTCTTGGCATAACGGCACTGTTCCCCGACAGTGGAAGACAAGTCGATTAATACCACTTCTGAAACCGGGAAAATCCCCATTAGATTTGACAGCGTATCGCCCTATTGCTCTCGCAAGCTGCCTTGGAAAAGTGATGGAAAGAATGGTTCTATTTCGTCTAGAGTGGTACTTGGAACGCCACACCATGTACCCTGCCTGCATGGCCGGCTTCCGCCGGGGCCGCTCCTCTATTGACAGTGTCATTGACCTATCCACATTTGTTCAGCAAGAAAAAAGTTCGCAAGCGTATATCAGTTGCGCTCTTCCTTGACGTGAAGGGTGCATATGATAATGTAGCCCATGATGCCATCCTCAATTCCCTCGAAGCAATGGGCATTGGTGGACGAATGTTTCAATGGATAAAAGACTATATAACAGGCAGGTCCTTTTTTGTGCAAACAGATGAGGGTAAAACAACTGAACATTTCGCCTACTGCGGCGTACCTCAGGGAGGTGTATTAAGCCCCACATTGTTCAATGTTGCCCTCATTTGCCTGGCGGAGGTTCTACCAAAGTCGGTCTGCCTTTCCGTATACGCAGATGACATTTGCCTCTGGAGTGCTGCAGTTACTCGCCCCCAAGTGCGCGCGCGAATACAGCGGGCAGCAACCATGACAACAGCCTACCTCCAAAAACAAGGCTTGGCTATATCAACCGAGAAGTGCGCGTCGATTGCGTTCACGCGAAAACCAATGACGCCGTACCCTGTATACATCAATGGGCAGATTGTCAAATATGCTCGGACGCATCGCTTCCTGGGCATCATAATCGACAGAAGTCTTTCGTGGAGCCCCCATTGCGCGTACTTGAAGAAGAGACTGCTATCTATTGTGCATATATTGAAATTCATGTGCGGGAAGTCATGGGGGAACCTCTGTGGGCTCCATGCTAGAGTTGTACAGGGCCCTATTTCTGGGACTGTTGCGCTACAGCTTGCCGGTATTGTCGAATGCTTGTAAAACCAACATTCGTTCATTGGAGAGTTTGCAGGGTCAGGCACTGCGTATTTATCTAGGGCTGCCCCGATGCGCTTCTACCTATGCTAAAATTTTGCTTGCCAAGGATCATCCGGTCAGGACATATACCGTTGATGATTGCCTCAGAGCGCACATTCGACATACTTCCCGTGTCCCCGACCACCACTTGGCCCTTCTACCCTCCGAAAGACCACGGGCTACGTTTTCGGACATAATAGTCAAGCACCGACACAACATTCCATCAGGATATACGCCAGTTATGAGAAGTGCGTGTCCCTTATGGTGCCTCGACCAGCCACAGGTACGCCTAGAAATTCCGGGCATCAGCAAGAAGACCAACCATTCCAGAGTAGTACTACAGCAAGCGACACTGCTATTATTACATGAAAAATAATCGGACCGAATGCAGATATACACTGATGGGTCGGTCTCGTCCAGCAGCTCATCAGGTGCAGCTGTAGTTCCGGCTGCAGCAATAACAATAAAATTTAAATTGTCACATACAACGACGTCTACGGCAGCACAGCTTGCTGCTATGAGAGCCGCTCTACAGTATATCATTCCAGAGCGTCCATGCAAGTGGGTCATATTCTGCGATTCGAAGGCAGCGCTTCAGAGTTTGCAGTTTGCGATGCGGAAGAGGACTCATGAGCAATTGGTGCATGAAACAAGAATTTGTCACCATCAAGCCCAAGCAAGAGGACATGACATTATATATCACTGGCTACCCGGACATATCGGTATTACAGGGAATCAGTTAGCCGACGATGCAGCCCGCTCAGCCCATGAAGGAACCAGTGTGGTGCCCATCCCTCTATCAAGAACTGATGCGGCAAGACAACTTTATTTGCTGGCTCGTAATCTTACCCACATGTTTTGGTCGTCGACCAGCTTCCAAAGGTGCCACCTATATAAACTGGATCCTTCACTCAAGCTACAGCTTCCATCCCAACTCTGCCGCTCCGATGCGACACTGTTATGCCGCCTTTGGTTGGGTGTTGCATTTACAAAGGCGTACTCGTTTCGCATCGGTATGGCAGACACCTCTACATGCGACTCCTGCGGAACTGAAGAGACAATCGAACACGTCCTGTGCAGCTGTACTCGCTATGACGCCCAGCGATGCCCGCTCCGGATGGCTTTGAATCAACTGGACTCTAGACCATTTTCTTTACAGAAGATTCTAGGACCTTGGACGTGCGCTTCGATAGCGCACAAAGCAACGAAAGCGCTTCTGAAGTACCTGGACTCAGCAAATCTGAGCGACCGCCTGTAGACTGGATGTACTCCCCCCAAGTGTGCTCGTGATTCTGTGTATCTATCCTTCCTTCTCTTCTGTCTCTCTTTTCCTCCCTTTATCCCTTCCCCCAGTGCAGGGTAGCAATCTGGACGTGCGTCTGGTTAACCTCCTTGCCCTTCCTTGCATATATATCTCTCTCTCTCTCTAATAACATCCCCTATACTTTCGTTGGCATCACTGTCTGTTATTTCTCATTAATTGCTTGGGGTATATGATTATGAGGGACACACCACAGTGCAGGGTTTCGTTCATTTTTACCAGCTGGTGTTCTTTAACATGCACCTAAATTTAAGTACACGGGCCTCAAGCATTGTCAAGCATGAGATCCTGGGACCTGCGGTCAGCAGTCGGGCCCCATGACCACTTGATCACTGTTCTGGATGTCTTCTTGTTGTCCTTCTGTGTTTTGTTGCCTTTCTTGTAAGTACGTGACATGAACTTTTCCACGTCAAGTCTCCCGGCTTCAAAGACTCGCCAATAATCTAGCGAAGCGCATAAGTGATACTACCCTAACGCATAGGGCGAATTTCATGATATATATATATATATATCGACGCATGTTCATGACCTTCATTTTCATGGATCCAGGCTTCAGCCACAAAGACTGATAGCAATGAGAGCAATGCTCGACGCCGACCGCGCCGCAGTCTTTGAGAAACTCCGCAAATGTTCAAGATCCCTTTAACTTTGTTGAGATTCCGCGCAGGACGCTAACAGTTTGTCCGAGAGCTCAGTTTATTCGAGATTATCATCGAGCTAGCAACCCTGAGTGTGACGTTGGAGCGCAGGATGCATGCCAGGCGTGCATGTTCGATTCCATGCGGCAGCTTATACCTCACCTCAGTGGCCTTGGGGGCATTACTGGGTTGGGTAGCCTCCCTGGCGCTCTCAACAGTCCTGTTCCCTTCCTTAAGGGACCTATCAAGCTTGTTTCGGCTTTTGTTTTCGGGTGTCCACTGCAAAGATCAAGGCGTCAGCAACAATCACAGGTGTTATCATGTCATCCTCATTTTACAACGATGCTGTATGCTTCTACCTTGCGAAATTTTTGTCGCCGTGGGCAGAAAACACAAAACACCAGGCCCCTGAACCACCATCAGATGATTTCACTCGCGTGCTCGTCTGCTAGCAGATGCCCGCCGTCCTTGCGTTTTCAGCTTGGACGCTGAGGAAGGGCATTTAGAAAGGTGGACAGACGAGCGGACGAACGCGTTCTTGGTACACGCGTGCACAACTGCAACGCCCAACTAAACTGTGCCTATAGGTGGTTTAGTTGCCCTCTAACTATTGAAACAAACGACATATCTTTCTTGGCAATCGGGCACACAGCATACTTCTCAGGGCACGTTTTAATAAAAAAACCCACAAAACAAGCCTCAAAATCGCATGCTGTAAGATAAGGCGCTTGTGAACAATGAGAACACCCTCCCACGAGTTCCGGGTAAAAGTTAGGTTGCAGCTGCTTTGCACTTCACGCGGGGGGCTTTGAATGACATCAAGTGGCCCTTCCTTCTCCCCGCGTGTATTTCCCGCTTTCATACATCAAATGGAGTCACGTCTAGCGACTCATACAGCTCACTCTAAGACTGCCCTGGGTAGACCACTATACTATCGGCGGAGACTCGTGGGACTGAAATAGACATTTTGCCTTTTCATAATAGAGTTGTACACGTGGCAGGCCCGAACTCATCGAAAACGTTAATGCGCACTTTTTTTTTCTTATTATGAAGGCTCTGCTAGAGAAAGAATCCCTTCGGGTAAAGAAACAGTTCGCTCAGGTTTAGATCTCTGAATGTGAAATCGCTTCCGAGAAAGAGGCATTAGAAGAAATGGATACTATAAAAAGGATAATTTCTACATCACTTAACAGCTGAAAGCAGACACAACATTACCTACTTCACGATAACTGCGAGTGTCAGCATGACGACAGGTGCACATTTCATAGCAGTCATTGTGACACTGGTTGCTGTACAAGTGGTCTCTGAGATCACAGTACTGCGGTAGTACATCATGATATTTATAGGCGTTTTGAAGCGAAAGAATTCTGCAGTGACGCTCGTAACTTCTACTTCACTACCGGGACTGTAACGAAAAGTGACTACACAAAACAAATGCCCATAGCTGTCGTAGAAGGTAATCATTTACAACAAGGGTCTCGAACTCAGCAAGGCGCACTCACAAAATTTAGTCTCCCTCAATGACCCAGTCACTTCAGACTTCAAGATTGTGGTCCAGAAGCTTGTGTACATCGATACGTTGTACATCGGCTATATATATATGACTTGATTTGTCGACGTTTCCATTGTGCCTCTCGAAGTAGTACCGCGCCTTTCGAAACTTCATTTATTGAAGCTGAGGAGGCGCTCGGAGACTGCCTGAAGTTAGGGACAGAACGCTCCTGTTCAGCAAGTGTAGAGGAAGTCAAAGATATTTTCCTACTGCAAAAAAGAAATTGCGAAGCTTTGACTAAGCCGCGGAAGGCTTGACACAGCGGAACTGGTTGATTCTGAAGACTAATCTGGTTGCTTCTAGATTGTTTCTAGGCGGCTTCTAGGCTCTAGCTAAGTGATGAGGGTTCTTTCAAAGTTGCTTCTCCGTCGTTCCTAGATTTTAGCTAGGTGCTTTCTACGTTGATTCTCAGCGCAGAGAGGTTCGAGTTAAACCAGACACAGACGCGACATGGATGTCCAAACTCTGTAGACAGAAACTCACCGGAAACAAAGCCTCCACACCTCCCAGGCAGTCACAGTCACGATACAGATGTCCGAAACTCCAGAGAGAAAAAACTCGTGCTGAAAACAAACGTTCGCGTCTGTCATAGACCTACCGACATGTCGTAGTTCGCGTAGGCCTTCCATCGCTCCGGGGTCTTCTGGCAGCCGCCGTTGCCTTTCCCGTGCCCCTCGATGATGATGATGATGATGTCCTCGTATGAATGGCGCTCACCCACAAAGGGGGGATGGGCCAAGAACCGGGCGGCAGGAGGCTTAAAATAATGGTCTGAAACTAAACCAATCTGTATTTTTTTTTATATATAAAACGTTTAATACACGAAAATGCTTAATGAGCAAGCGGTCAGTCCAACGGAGTTTTATGCCAGAAATAACGTCGGGTTGCACACCCAGAATAAGAAATGATAAAAAATAGTTTAACACGGTAATCTTTTTGTTTATTTTATGTATTCTATTACAGCAGAGCAGACATCCCTGTGGCTGTAACCTAATGAAGTAGCGCCAAATGACAAAATTACTGGAACATTTACAGCTAATCCTAACTTTTGAAGTGGGGCTTGCAGGTACCTTTTTCTCTGATGAGAATAGCGGCGACAAAATAAAAAGGAAATGTTCTATTGATTCGATTTCATTGCAAAATATGCACAACGGGGACGCCTTGATGCCAGCTTTATTCAGGTAATAATTCAGTGTCGGAATTCTACAGCGTAATCTTGTGAAAGAAACTTCTAACTGCCGAGATTCACACCACTGTTTATTCCAGCAATGTCTTAAATGTGCGAAATCTGTCACTTTATCCAAAGATAATTTGCCTATTTCACTTTGCAAACAGGCATTTCTGAATCTTAATGCTGTCGCGTAAGCCGTGTCTGGTAAAACTGGGATAATGGGACCACTCAGGGCTATTGAGGCTAATGAGTCCGCCATTTCGTTTAAATATAGTCCGCGGTGTCCTGGTACCCACAGTAGTTGGATCTTTTGTAAGTGTGGCGGTATTAGATGGCGAAACGTATGAATCAGTGTTAAATTTGTTGCCTGTTGTGCTAACTGTTGCCTTCTTCTTTTTTAATGGACTAGTTTTGAGTAGTGGGATTTATCTACATTAGCCCATACCCTTTAGGATGATATTTTTCTTATAGGTCGCACAAACTTCTGTGGCATATACCCGTTTACGATGATGATAGTTGTATATATTTATATATATTTATATATACACACACAACATTCTGTGGCATATAACCGTTTGGTGGGCTAACTGTTGTCTTCATTTTTAGTGTACTACTTGTGAGTAGTGGAATTTATCCAATTCCTGTGGCACATACCTGATAAGCCGCGCAAGGCAGCCTATACGGGATATGCCGCACAAATTACGGCTGCCTTGAACAGCTTCACTATGAAAACAGAATAGGCACACGAATATGACTTCTAGACAGTTTAACAATGACTTGAAAGCAAACTTACGTTCCTGTCGAAAAGGATGCTCAGCCTCCTACGGACCCGTCGTACTGGCAATCGGGCTTTGCACTTGCGTTGCTAAGCATGTTGTTTTGGGGGCAAAACTCTTGCACGACGATCTCATTTCAATGCGGGTGGAATGTAATAACTACCATTGATCTCGCATCAGTGCACAATAAGAAAGCGAGGTGGTTAAATTTATTAGAACTTCAAGTAACTTGAGAATGATATTACCCTGAAATCGGCGCGTAATACTTGATATTTTTATTTTTAAAAAGTTTATAGACCCTGTTAAGCTCGGAAGATAATTGACACGAAGTTCTTTTGAAGAGTAACAGTAACTTTTATTACCTTCATCCCACTCTGTGAATGCGTCCGTTGCCATAACTTGGGATGCATATAAATGTGTCAGCGAATGGGCGGCAATCGCATGCTGCTCCACACACTGCGTCACCTGGTCTATCGCAAGGCTTGAAGAGAGGAAAAGAGAAAGAAGCATTACTGAGGTCAGCGCTCTGGTAGGTTGCTTTAATATTTCATGAATTCTTCATTTTGCCTTCACTTGTCTAAAGAAACTACTTATGATTGACGATGACAGATTTCTTTTTCCGTGTAAAAGCCTTTATGAATTAGGAAGCACAACTTGTGAAGTGTGTGTACAATAGCTTGCCTATTTTAAGTTCTGCTCCACGGGAGGCTATGTAAATGAAAGAGGTGGACTACGCTGGCAGGAGCTAAAATTCTAACTTGATACTAAATGCGAAGTCATAACAAAAATACTGTTAGGTTATCTAAAGGATTTCTGTTAACCGCAGACAAGTGAATCTAGATACTTTGAATGCAAATGCTTTGTTGCTTACTAAATTTTCACACGATGGGTGGCGGCGTCCCACAAGATGGTTTATTGCAAGGCGCAGTACCAAAGGGAGATGTCTGGATGGTTGGTGCAGTCCCATAGGGCGGAGTACCACACTATAACTATTCCTGCAAGAAGTGATGAAAGGCTGGTAAACTTTGTTTAGTATCATGTGTGTCGCTGTCTAAGTGGTGTGGTTGAATAAACCAAACTGTTGAAGAAACTGAAGCACGCGATAACCCTGACAGGCGATAAAAAATGCTACGTTCTCAATCCTTCCTTCTCATGCGAACATCAGTGACCGAGACACACACATCTGATGGAATATTCAGGCAGGTATACGGCTTCTTAGTATCGCTTTCATTTCTCTATTTCGAATGATAAAACCGGTCCAGGGTAACTAAAGGTGTGAAGCGATACTTGTCAAACCCTTATAATTGATTGCTGCTCAAGATCCATTGTTATTTCATGTTATTTGACCCTCGTTGCCGTTTTGTAGGCAGAAAGCTCTAAGAGAACGCGTCCTCGCTATACGCTCCCTCGTATCGCCATCTGAAATCTCATTTCTTTAAAAAATACTTTATGGTGAGGAATGTAAACTGGCTGGCTTTGATTGTTTTTTTAAATGAGGCGCTACTAGAAAGTGACATGTACGTAGAATGAGCGAATCACTTTTATGCTAGCGACATACGATAAATGAAATGTAAGCTGCCTTGCGTAAACGTTTGCGTCTGGTTGCGCGCTTGTCTGCATTCTCCTCATAATAGACGATGTATCATTCACTCGGAGGCTGTTAAAGCGTTCGATGTTACATAGTAGAAATTTTGATATGTTATCAGAAAAAACACGGCCGTTGCACCCTGGAGTTTTCAATATCACATAGTTTTAAGCTTCAGATATTTAAACGAAGGTTTTGTGACTATATTTCCACGTGAACCGAATAGACAATGCAACCCAAAAATTTGTCGATCATCATGTTGATAAGTAAAATGGGAAATAGGAACATGTAGGAGTGTGCTCTCAACAGAAGAAGATGAAATAATGCGTGCAGTTTTGGGAATGGCTTAGAAGCGAAAGTGCCACAAGCATAAACGAATAACGAATGGGAAATAAAGGGCTGAAAAACTACAGCTCCCTTAAAGTAGCTGGAAGAAATGACATTACTTACTCCACCATGATTATAAGTGCGAACATCAAGATGATTGCAACCTTCGCAGCTGGCATTTCGATACCGGTTGCTCTGATCACAGTGCTGCAGAACAAATCATTGTTCTTGCGCATAGATTACTGCATGTGCTACAACGCGTTCTATCTATCTTTTGTTGAGGAACGTGATTCTGCTAAAGGAATGTGATTTAGTTTCTCTTGCAGCTAGTCAGGCTTACATATGTTAACTTATCAAGTACAAAATATGTTTCGCCCATACGCCACGGGAAGCTTGCTAACATTTGCACCGCAGCTTTTCGTGATCGACTGATCGACAGTAGCATCCAAATATACTAACGACGGTTAGTGCATGGTTCCGCTATTTCCATATGAACGTTAATCTCAATTATAAGGGACACATTTGTAGCGGTAGGTAATTGGCATCTGTTGTCTTAGTTCAAAATCCAGCCTAGTCATAATCAATTTTAAGAACACGGTATTCATAAAAACTTAAGTGACACGTAAACATGGACCTGTTGATAACTAGCTCCAGTAGTTTTTCTTATTTACACACAAAATTAAAAATAAAACGCCGAAGCCAGTTGATCTGCATGTGCTAATATCGGCTGCTCATCATCTTAGCATTGATGCTCTCAGTTACGTAGTTGCGACGCTGAGAAATGAAGCAACCAAAGGATAAGTATCGATAACAAATATCGGTGCACTTGGGCCGAACAGAACAATTCGCCCGCAGTACAAAGATAGCGGTGAGCTCATTTGTCTGTCATATAAGTGTGATCGACGTATCTAACGCACCCGGTAATACTTGCTCGGAACATCCCTGCGTAGTTTCCTAGCCCGAAGTGGACCGGTGTCCCAGCATAAGTATGCCTATTTCTACGACGACACTAGGTGGAATGCGTTTCGATAGCCGATTAGAAGGGAAGCTTACTCTGAAGAATACATTCTAACGAGCACTTCATGATAAATTTATGATAATTACGGCATTTTGATGCTACATCAAAGTACGTAGACTATGCTCGATCACATTCCCTACTCTGGCGAGCATTCCAGATTTCTAACTCATCACGCGACCAGTTGAGCTGTACATATTGTGTGGCTTTTATACATGTCGGCTAGCTATGCGAATATAACATATGACTGCTTTCGTACACTTGTGACCCACCAGACCCACCAGGTGTTTGTAAACTCCTACGCATTCAAGACATTTCGAGATCACGCAATGTCACTCAGAAATCAAGATGCTTTATCACAAAACTAATTGCAATACTGTAGCACCTAGCTGTGTTATAAATATGGGCAACATCCAAAACACTAATTGTAGAAACTTTAAACCCCGTACTTTGTTGCTTCTGCCGCTGCCAAGCGCAGCAGTGATGAAGCACAGCTTCATTAACGTCGATATGAAGAAACAATTAGCACCGGCGGAAAGGGCGTACGGGGGGGGATGTGAGAGGGTACGTCATCTCTCGTCTTCTCTGCTAGTCAGCCCGGTCGTGGGAGGCCGCGGCGCCATTCTGTCTCCAAGCAGTGGATGCACCAGGGGTCGACCGCAAAGGCGTCCAGCGTGTCTTGTCTAATCAATTTTAGATGTGAAGCATCTTATGGCGAAGCTTAATCCGGTGGTGGTGGTGTGCCGCGTGACCACACTTACTGCGCATGCGCAAACCCTTTCAAAAAATAAAAAAATAAAAAACCTCCGCTCCCCCCTCTCTCTCCTCTATGCATGCCTCCCCGCGGCAACCACACCCTCACTGCGCATGCGCCTCCCCTCCTCTCTCCCCTCCTACGCTCCCCCCCCTCTCTCCTCTAGGCATCCCTGCCCGCGGCGTCCACACTCCCCACTGCGCATGCGCGTCCCCCCTATCTCTCCTCTTCTACGCTCACCCCTCTCTCGCCTCGCGACGCCGACGCAGGCAGCGTCTGCCAGCGAGTTTCTTGGTTGAAAAAACCGTCTGCTCGCGCTGCACAACCATTCACTGGCCACCCCGTATATATGGCACTGGATCTTGAGCTGAAAGGTAGTGCCGGTGGGAGATTTCTCCTGTGTGTTGTTGAACAATGAAAATTCGCAGCGTGCGCGTTAACTAAAAGCGGACTGCGGGTCTCTGTGTCCAGTCAGAGTCTTCTGTCTCTCACTGCCCATTAGCAGCGATTGGGATGTTCCAGTAGGAAACACCAGTCCATCACTGCGTGCTTTGCGCCCCCCCAGGTTTCTCTCCTGTGCAACGCTGCGATGAGCGCCAGCGTCGACGCCGCCGCCAGTGTAAGCGTTAGCGCCCGCTGCTTCACATCTACACATGGTTCCCTTTAGCGGGAGATGGTGTAATTTTTTGGTTTGGGGTACAAAGGGCGCGAGAAAATAGCACTAGCCACTTTTTTGTCCACTGTCACTTCACAAGACAGGCCTTCGCACGAAGGTTGACACCCAGCCTCTATCCATTCAGGCGGAGCACAATGCGGTGGTGATATGTAGAAGCATAAGCCCGCGCAGGGCTCCGCTTCAGGGGGGGGGGGGTTCGTCGCAGCGCCCCCCTCCCTATTATGTCAATGTATGGGGCTGACTTTGCGCCCCCCCCATTCTCGCCCCCTTGCCCCCCCCCCCTCCCCCCCTTGTGAGCACGCCTGTGTGTAGAGGAGCTGTGTAAACTAAACGGATCAACGTACGAAACTGGAATAGGAAGTAATCTGTCGTCCTTTTCGTTGTGCAGTTCAAAGCAACATCCTGGTTCGCGGAAAAAAGTTATAATACTGCATGAACATCGCTACGTCAAGTACCGCAAAAGTACCTGACTATAGTCGGGAACAAATTAACAAGACAGGAGCGGCTCCGGCCCAGATCACCGAGGCGCTAAAACCATTTGCCACAGCGACAAAAAAGAAAAAAAAAAACTCACGGGGTCTCTTATACTTTATCCTGAGACAACTTGAAGGCAAAAGCCACATTTTACTACTCAGTCGATGCATGGTTCTTCCCCGTCCCCTTCCAAAAGCTTTCTGAATCTACCATGGTTTTTCACTACCTACAGCAGGGGTTCAAACACGCTGCCCGCGGGCCGCATGCGGCCCGCACATGGCTATGTTCGTCCCATATATATATATTTTTATTTTCAAGATAAGTACGTTCGTGAGCTACACAGGCATGACTGGTCTAAAACATCGTTTTCGTGAGGCACCCTATGTGGTCAGTGTTCACCATGTGTTGAAGCGTAACTTGAGACAAAAACAGTATTTCAGGATCGGCGTCCAGATTTTACTCACTTTAGAGATCGTTACTCACATGTTGTTGGATTCAATCTTGGCCCCAAATCTTCTTCAGAAATGACCCGTGTATGAGATATGGAAAACTTTTTCTTTTCAATGGTACTGTTTGCTGACAATTTGTACGAACTAACCGCCCCCCCCCCCCCCCTGCTCTTACATTTTGTCCCCGGCCCTTGCGGGACGAAATTATGCGACTGCGGCCCATTGCCTGAGGTGAGTTTGAGACCCCTGACCTACAGGATCGGAGGCATTGCAAGCTTTTTGCGCCTCACCTGGTTTTCCACTGCCTCCATGATAACCCCCCCTTTGACCAAGAGACAATGTCATGTGACGATGTAGTCATGTGAAGCCGCGTTTGTGACTTCATAGTGACGTCATGATAACATCGTCGTAATATAATGAATATGGCTATCTGTGAAGTATGGGTAAGTTATCGTGATTGTCATCATAAAATAATGATTTTCGCATCACTCGAGTTGACGGTTGACGCCAACAATCAATTTTCGCCGTTGATGGGGCATCTAAGGGTATCACCTCAAAAATTCGGCAGATACCACGTACTATGGGAGTAGATGTTATGCGAAGCATGCGGAGGGAAGGAGGCTGTGGCGCAGCTTTTTTTTTAGTTAAACAATACGAAATGACGCTAGAAGATATGCACAAACGTTGTGCGCACAGGCATATGTTAAACAGTCGCATATGTTTTATATAACCAGTTGTTTACAGTAGCGTAACGATGCCAACGTCAAGATGGTTATTACCAACACCAGAAGGGGTAAGCTGATATGAAGCGCTTGTGCTTGCGAGGATGGTAGCCCTGGCTAGTGCTATGTAGACCAGCTTCAGTTGATGGCGCTTAAGTATACAATTGACGTTAGCCCAACACGACGTCTGTATCATAGGAGTACATACGTAATCTTTATCAAGTTAGCCAGCACTGGAACCAGAATGGACACTTCACTAACATTACGCCTGCATAGGGTCTTGTTGCAAAGCAGTTTAATAATAATAATAGGTGGGGTGTTACGTCCCAAAACCACCATATGATTATGAGGGACGCCGTAGTGGAGGTCTCCGGAAATTTTGACCACCTGGTGTTCTTTACCATGCACTGACATCGCTTAGTATGTGAGCCTCTACCTCACCTCCATCGAAATGTGACCTCCGCTGCCGGGATCGAACCCGCGACCTTAGGGTCAGCAGCCGAGCAACCTAGCCACTGATCCACCAAGGCGGACCGCAAAGCAGTTTCGAGACGTGGCGTGGCTCTGTGGTAGAATACTTGATTGCCAGCAGAATGCTTCAGCTGGATTCCTGCTGGGACCCTGATATTTATTCTAAGCATTTGTTGGGTCAATGCTGCCGATCTAAGTTTTTTTAACGCTCTCGCATTTAAATTACAAATGTCTGTTCTCGCCGTTCATGTGTAGATATAAACTGTAAGTCAAATCGCGCATACCCGCTTACCGGGTCCCGGGGTATACGGGTATGTGCCGCATGTGTCTGAAGGAAAGGGTGTGACGACGTACGCGACGGGATTTTCCCTTTAATTATGTTAATTGTGTCATAACCAGGCAGACATATTTGTCAAACCCTCTTACCTTCCCATACTAATTTATGTCTACCCCAAGTTAAGGAGGTAATGAGGAGAGCACCCACACGTAGACGAATAGATAGATAGATAGATAGATAGATAGATAGATAGATAGATAGATAGATAGATAGATAGATAGATAGATAGATAGATAGATAGATAGATAGATAGATAGATAGATAGATAGATAGATAGATAGATAGATAGATAGATAGATAGATAGATGGTATCGAGATTCGAGAAATAAATATTTGCGGCTTTTTGCGGCTTTTATATCTCCCAAAATAATTTACTGTAATGTAGCTTTACTGTAATTTACTGTAATGTACTGTACTCATTCTCAGGGTTATTACAGGCCACACCACAGCGGTGAGTAGTGGTATTTCCCCAATCCTGCTGCACACACCCATTCATGATGATGATAGCTTGCGAGCATGGCCACACATTTCGCCTTTGGCTCGTACCTGTTAGTTTTCGGGCAGTGCCACATATTTCACGTCGAGCTTGAACAGCTTCACTGTTCAAATGTTCACCGAATATTACGATACTGCCTAAAGTCAATTCTGAGAGCTGCTCTTTAGGTGTTTGGATTGTGCGGTAACTTGGCGAAAGTTCTCCTGCTTCGGCGGTGCGCACCTCTTGCTTCTGGCGTCAGCGGTGTTGAGCCTCTGCTCGAGTAGTTCAATTATTAGCAGCGGCAGACAACGCAGTTCCACTAGCTGCGTCGTTCATTGTTCAAAAAGAACTGACTGAAACTATCTTGTATATAAGTAAACAGTTTACATTGATATTAGAGCACCGTGAGTAGCGTAAGTGGCACGGACAATTTTGTGCAGATCATTTCACGTCAACCTCCGAAGACGGAACGTAGCGCGAGTGCCTGTTTAACCGAGAGACCGCGCGAAAAGCAGCGCGTGGACGCGTTCCACAACAGCCGACGCACGACGGTGCGCACTACTGTGGCACCGTGGGCGGCCGCTGCATAACCTGTCATCTCGTCACTATCGTTCCCTCCTCCTGTGCTGTCCTCGCTATCACAGTCTTTCATCCTCCGCGGCGCTCCGAGGTTACTCTCTTTCATCGTCGTTCCCTCTATCGGTTGCGCCGACGCCGCACAGCGCGAGAACGGGTGTCTAAGAGCAGCGCTCCAAAACAAGATTACCGCGAATTTAACTCATGTTAATGAAATTCAGGTAGCCAGAATTGTTTCTCTCCGGCGCACTCGCATGTGCCGCAGAAATCACACAATTCAACCTACATGTTGACCGCCGTAACCGCCCCTGCGCTGGAATAATTGACACGGACGTTTCCTGAAAAGTATTAGTAAACTTTATTTTCCTAGATTGTCCTGTAGGTAAGGTTGTGGCATCCTACAATGCAGGTTTTTCATCCCCAGTCATTGACTAGGCCGCATTTTAGTCCTCTCCTGGTTTGGAGACATTGGCATTGGGGATGGCACCTTGGGTCACCTACTCCAATGCAAGGCTATAAAAGTGATAGCAAAATAGTTTATGTTGGTATCAATGCTCAACAATTCTGTTGTATTATTTCCTCAGTGCTTTAGTCTACCTTAACAGGCGTCAAGAAATAACCAATTTTTCTAGATCATTCAAGACTCCTGCTTCTGCGTAAGAGAACATTGCTTATTTACTGTTGTCGATTATCAGTTTAACTTTTAGGAACTCTACTCAAGCTTCTCTTTCGAGGTGCGGGAGACGATTATACGCAGGGCAGCTCCCAATGATCACCTCGCGGCTGTCCAGTGGACCCGTGAGGTGGCCGGCAAGCTACGCTTGCCGCTCCCAACGTCGCGACGTTTGTGTTCCGCAGGTCCAAATAATGTTGTGTTGAAGTCAGTTCACTTCACATCTTTAATTTTCCGAGTTTGGCCGTAATAATGCGGCCAGATTTTAATGAAATAATTTTGTAATGCCTTGTTTATTAATGCTATTCCGGCGCTCCACTTCACGCCAGCTAATGCTGAATGAAGTATAACCCTGCAAGATTTATTCCTCAGCTAACTGATACAAGCCTACGGGTGTCAGGAAAACGCGCAGAAACAACAGAAAAAAAGTTGATAGGAATGAACCATCATATATTTTCACCTCTTCAATTTCTGGTTGTTGTGCGTTTTTTTCACGCCGGTTCGAGTAAATTATTCATGATGGTTTTTGAAAGCAGTCTAGCATTATTACGCATAAAGCTTTTAAGTGTGTGAGACAGTTGAATGTGACATAAAATTCAAGTGTCCTGTAGGCACTGGTGTGCTGAATGTGATGGCTAATATTTTTATGCAAACCATTTTTTAAGCAATCTGTATGCAAAATGTGTCTTGAAGTCCGACCAGGTTATTGAAAATTTATCAGGTTTTCTTGTTCATGTTATTTGACCATACAGTTCCACACTAATACGGCAAAACATTTATCTATTCATTGATTTGACTGGTAGGTTAGTTATTTGTTTATTTGTTTACATGTCCGTACTCTGACCACCTTCCGGACTCTGTCAAGAAGGAAGATACGATCTAACAACAAAACAGTGACATACGCATAAAATTATTCATTCACTGAAACACTTTTTAGAGAAAGTACAGGACCTGTACACCTTCGATTATTATAAACAACACTTCCAACTTTCTTTTCAAGGAAATACGTTCAGTGGTTCCAAAAAACTTGAATTGAGTTTCTTCCAACAATATATTTCTCCAAGAATGCTTAGAGACCATAACTCTAGATAAATGAGGAATGAAAACACAGCAGAAGCATAAAAAAATGATGTAGCGTGGGCAAGACATAATACAAGGCTTTCACATCTTAAAAAAATGGGGATGGTAGTGCAAGCCAGTTTCCAATCCCGATATGGGAAACTAAAATAAATTTTTGACCACCAAGTGCAGTAGCGCACACACAGCTTTGGTGACGCTCGGAGCATATGTTTTAAGTACGGAGAACTTTAGGGGAACTGTCGTATGCTGTCGTATGCTGTAGTATGCTGTAGTAGGCTGTCGTCGTCGCTTGGCGTAACGCTGCATGTGTAACATACTGAGCGCGCGCTCGCCATGAAGAAGTCTTCTTCCTCTTGTTCTTCGAGCGCCTTGATGATGACGATCAGTTATCATCAGCAGGAGCAAAAAAAAAAAACAAAAACAAATAATGCGCTTGTCGTAACACAAGCAAAAGCACGTGTAAATATGGACAAAAAAAAGAGGAAGCAGACGCCATATATAAAGAGAGAGAAAGAGAAAGAAATAGACAGAAATACACAGAGAAAGAAAGACACAAAGAAACGAGAAAGGATAAAAAGGAAAGAAAGAGGGGAGAAAAGAAAAAAGTAAACCTAAGGGAAACAAAGAAGGCAGCACAGCTCCACACATCCTTCAGGTATTGCATCTCTAGTGCGAAGCTGCCTTTTTTTTCGACCCAGAAGTTACCTTCTTTCGGAGGTAGGGCGCGTTGTTGGCAATGGCCCGCTTTCTATTTTCTTAATTGTCAAATGAAATTTGTTTTATAGAGAGTGCCTGTAGCCTAGTGTATACATTCGTGGATGATTGTTACACTCGTGAGCGCTTCACCAACCCCATAATTAGACATATGATAATGTAAAGAGCACACAAAGTTCAGAGTTCAGTCGAAGCCATAACATAAAATACTAATAGGTAATATAAAGTATTGTAAGGAACAGTACATGAAAGATTGGTAATGCGAAAATGGCTCTAAAGTGAAATGTTATTTACTTACTCGTCCAACACAAGGTACGCCACGAAGGGGGTGGACTTTCACACTCGAGATATTTCTGCAAAGGAGTTCGTATAATATGGAAAACCTTCAAGGACAACGCATGCGTTGTTGAGCAGTAGTGATACGGTTGATGGATTCGAACTGCCTCAGTGCCCTCTGAGCTGAAGGCGGTCTAATCCGGTGCCTCAGGAACCTCTTCTTCTAGAAAGAGTGGCCCTCACGTCTGTGCATGTGCATGCCCACACAAGCAGCCCGCCCTGTGGAACGCATTCGGTTGAAACCCTGAAATCTCTCTAAAAAATGAGCCCTTTTCCTAACGGTAAAATAGCGGCAAGCGAAAGCGAAGCCTATTGGCGGACTTTCTTTCTTTCTTTCTTTCTTTCTTTCTTTCTTTCTTTCTTTCTTTCTTTCTTTCTTTCTTTCTTTCTTTCTTTCTTTCTTTCTTTCTTTCTTTCTTTCTTTCTTTCTTTCTTTCTTTCTTTCTTTCTTTCTTTCTTTCTTTCTTTCTTTCTTCTGTTCTACCCGTCCCGGTGGTCTAGTGGTTTGGTGGTCGACTGCTGACCCGCAGGTCACAAGATCGAGTCCTGGCCGCGGCGGCTGCATTTCCGATGGCGGCGAAAATGCTCCAGGTCCGTGTACTTAGATTTAGGTGCACGTTAAAGAACTCCAGGTGGTAGAAATTTCCAGAGCCCTCCACTACGACGTCTTTCATAATAATCTCGTGGTTTTGAGACATTGCACCCCATCAATTATTCTTTCTTTCTTTCTTTCTTTCTTTCTTTCTTTCTTTCTTTCTTTCTTTCTTTCTTTCTTTCTTTCTTTCTTTCTTTCTTTCTTTCTTTCTTTCTTTCTTTCTTTCTTTCTTTCTTTCTTTCTTTCTTTCTTTCTTTCTTTCTTTCTTTCTAACGCATTGCCCGATGCTCATTCCTAACTTTTAAGGGCGAAGCTCCTCTTAGTCTAACATTGTCCCGCGTCAGGCGTAACCGGCAGTATCTCGTGATAATGATGACGATGACACTGATGACCATGAAGAATAAGCGCGTTCCAGACCACCTCTAGTTCCCATCGTGTGCACCGAGGAAGCAGAGCGTCCCGCAGGCGGTGTGGCCATCTATGTCAAGCAGTACACTGCAGTACAATAAGGCCGTCCGCCACCACTACAGTCACTAAAGTCATGGCCGAGAGCATAGAGGGGCAGCTTAGCAATGGCTAGGCAGGTGGTGTCTGTCGCCAAGGTTGGCTCCATTGCTTGGATGTGCTTGCGGGGGCTTAGTCCATCCCTCCTTCCCGCGTCCTACACCCCTCCAGAGCATGCGCGTCCCCTCCACCTCTCTCTCCTCTCCAACGCTCAACCCCCTTCCTCTCCTCTAGGAATCCTCTACTGTACGGAGCGGCGTCCGCGTTCCACATCCCCACAGCGGATGTGCGTCCTCTCCTCCTCTCTCTCCTCTACGCTCACCCCCTCTCTCCCCTCTAGGAATCCTCTACGGAGCCATATAAGAACCCCTATCCCTCCACTTCACCGACCATAAAGCCGTTATAATGAAGGGGGACCGGAAGCCACGTCTAGCTACCATTTACGAATAAATAAAATATACACTGTGTGTAGTATGTCACGTATTTGATGATGTACTGGAAGAAAATTCACGGAAGATTCACGGTTTACCGATGAACCTCCAGAGCTTCGCCCACTCATCATCATTCACTCCGTGGATATGCTGTGATTTTTTTTACTTCCTCCATCCCGGGATCTGACCTTTACAACCACGCTTTAAAGTGCAATCCTTTTGTTGCTAGAGGCAGCAATAATGGTTATGCGTGAAACATTCAAATGCAGCAATTAACTGTTGCAGCGTGAAATGACAAGTGCCCGCGATAAAAGATCAGGTTTCCATATCAAATACACGCGTGACTGGCGCACCTTCTTGGGCCTATTTGTGTACGCCTGCATATCTGTACGCTCGCCGATGCTGGACTTTTTTTTTTTTGCGAGTCGTGTCAGCGCCAGCCGAATTCTGTTACTCATCGAAGGTTCATTTAAAAGCCATTATCCTGAAACCTGTATAAATGCCGTTAAAACTGTTAAGCAGGAACAGTTGAGAGCCTATTCATTATAGAGAAATAATAAAAGATATTTCAACAAAAAAGTCTGAATGAAAAATGACGAGAAAGATTATAGAAACTGGAATTGAGGAGAGAAGGATATAGAGAAAAACTTGAAAGGTATAAGTGATCAGAATATTACTTACTCTACCATGACTGTGAGTGCGAGCATGGTGACGAACGCAAACTTCATGGCCGACGGGCTAATGCTGTATTTCTTCATGACCGTCACTGCAATTCCTTCATAGAATCTCAATATAGGGCGGAAATTTCTCTGTATATATACACACTCAAATTAGAGTATAAGAATTACAAATTATCTGGTACATCTTTTCTGAGTGACGTAATAGTCCGACAAAAAAAGACCGTCGATAAATTCGCATTGTGTCCTCAGTGACGCAATAGCTTTTAAATACATAAGACCATCAAACGTGCTCATTTATACACATACTGCGGTGGAGGCTTGCTGGATTTTCGGAAATGTATTTATACGACAGATGATTCAAAGTAATTAAGATTAACGCGTACAGTGCCGTCATAAAATCTTACAGAGGAATTCGCAATTTTTTTCCAGTATGTTCATCTCCCCTAAACACCTCAAATGCATATTGAGGCTAGAATATACATAGCCCAATATCGTCAGTATTCAGGAGTAAAGTCTGTATTTGGCTCATATAGATTGAAACATCTCATTTTGACTTCAATATGCTTTTAAAATAAATCTGAAACGAATCGAATGTACGGTGTAGCAATATTTTGAAATAAAATTAACATCAGCCTTGTGCTTCCGTCGGTGCCGTGCTTCGTCGCATGGACGTAATGGGGATTACTAGGCTTGAAGAGCGAGTGGTCCTTCGTGGCAAAAGGCGCGCTATTCTGGACTGCCAGAAGTGTTTTCTTGTCTTCGGCATTTCTTGAAGGCCTTAAAAAGTGCTCCACCTGTTCTTGCTCTTCTCATCAGCTCGATTTATGCCGTGCCGTTTCGGATCACCCTTCTTCCAGGAATAGATCGGGGTCCAATATCTCTATTTTATATGTATTTTGTTTCAACTACACTGTTTTGGAGCGAAAGTAGGACATGGTACTGTAGCGCTAAAGTCGAAAATAAACACCAAGAGGCGATAGAAGAAGGAAAGTCGGCGTCTTACCCTTTATATTTAAGTGTTGTCTTAGAACATCATGTCCTTCAGAAAGTGCCAACTCGAGCTAGAAAAACTAATTGTAGAACGTAAGCACGATACAAGTGCAAATAGCATACAAATGAAACAGATTGGGTGAGACTATGTTGGTTGATTTGGACACGATGGTTGAGGTAGTGCTGGTTTAATGAATGTGGCTCAGTTTGATCTAAATTGTTGCAGTATTTGGCTCATTTTTATTCGAAACTGCCTTTTCGAGTTCACGTTAGAATCAGGAATTGGTCCATTTTGATTCCAACTGTTTTTGAACTTAAATATACTTAGGCGCGCTTTACGCTCCCGTAAAATTTAGCCCAGTTTCGGTTTCTGCATTTGGCTCTTTTTTGAAAAAAAAAATGCCACAAATCTCATTGAATCTTGGATATTGTTTTCTAATTTTATTTTTCATGTCTATCGGTTACGCCACCAACGCCAACGACACTCAACATAACCGGCCTTTAAATATTCAGCAAAATCATTTCACATATGCGTGCGCGAAGTCCTACAAATTTCCTGAGGGGTCGTGTGTACGCGATAACCTATTCTACATTATCGTTATGTTATTATAGCTTTACTAATGACGCGATTAATTATTTTCGAGTTTTGTAGCAGCCACTTGATTCCGTATTTTGATCGCAAAGTCGAGGAGAGCATCGTCTTTTTTGATTACTTGTGAAATTTTTGATGATCGTTAACATTATTAAGTGCATTTCTGTGAAGCTGCATAAACTGTCTTGGCAAATATTTATTGCATGCGACAAATGAACAGAATGAATAAAAGGTTGTTCGGTTAGGTCTTCCAAGCTAGCTTGCCCAAACTCCAAGCACAGAAGTTGCGGCGATCGAGAGTTCTGCTTCTCTTGACGCATTCTCGATGCCAAAGCTTTCAGTTCCCCGATGGCATTACGACGAGGCAAGAAGTCGGTGACGACAACGGTGTTAGTCAGCATAACGGATTTCCAGGACGGGAAGAGCACGACAAATTCACTTTCAAGTTTTTAACTTGTTTTCCATTGAAGCAGTGCCTATCTATTCATAGGCGAACGATGGTGAAGCATGACTATAACGAATCAGAGCGAATAATTTCTCTAACAAATTCGTTTTAAGAATATTTCATGACGTGTCTGTGCTGGATATAATGGGATTACAGAGAAAAACTATCGTTTGGGGTTGCTAAATCACGCTAACTTACTCTAAAAATTTTCCAGATTTAGCAGAGGTCACTTGTGGAACATGGTTACACCGACAATCAAATCGGATTCTTTAATCGCTCCACTTAGGAACTAGAAGTTCCTAGAATAGGTACCTATATTTGTTAGTTAGCTAGGAGAATATCATTTAATTTCTGGCGTATCCTTAGGCACATCGGTGGTGGAATCACTTTTCCTTCGTGGTTCTGATATACACCGCTTAAAAAATCCTGCAAAAATCAGCACTTGTCCCGTTGTACTTGCGTCTTTCGTCCCGCCTTTCGTGTTGGTTAACTTCGAAAATGTCACGCCAACTTGCCCAAACAAAAGCGCTCGTACCCCAAAGGGCGTACCAATACTAAATGTACGCACGCGATGAATAAAAGAAGTTTTTGTCATATGGCCAAGAGTGTTTCTTGCTTTATTTTGATCAGGGCTGGGCAGTATCGAAGATACATGTATCTTAGATACTATCTTAGAGACTCTTTGGGTATCTTGTATCTGTATCGCGATACGTCTCGCAAGACGAGTATCTGATCTGTATTTCCGATACATTCAATAATGTATCGTGTATCTTAATATACAAGATACTGCTATCGCAACACTACCGTGCGAAAGAATAATCGCTGACTGAACTCTGCTACTCAAGCGGCTGGTGCCACTCTGCCACCGGAATAAAACTAAGGGCAGTGACATATTTTTATCTTTCCGCCATAATGTACCAGAGAGGGCAGGCGATGAGGTGTGCGTGTCCCTTTTGGTGAGGCAGAGCAATATTACAGCTCTTGCGCAGTCTCGACAGAAACAAGCGCGCGATTTTTTCCCTTTTTATTTGTGTCAGTGTTATGACACTCACTCTTAGCCACTTACCAGAGCCGCGTACCACAATGCGTGCGGCGATGACCACACAAATTATGATTGATGCCGCCCTCGTACGTGGTACTTCGTTACGAAATCTGAAGAATCAGGGTTGCTTTGCATCTCGTGGCTCTCACACATCAGCGATCTGAAAGGGGGTTATGACATGTTTTTTTTTTCGGTCTGCTGCCAATCTTGCTTGCAGGTTTCTCCACCGTCACAACCAAGTGACAATATTTCAGATATAGTTCGAAGCATGTAGTTGCAGCTCACCATTGGACAAAAATAAAAGAAGTGTTGTCACCCGTTAATTGTAACAGGGTCCCTAAGGTTCAGGCAATCACAGTCAAAAACCGATGCTGTGTGAGGCACACTGAATTCACTAGAATTGCTCATGACACAACTCCGTTACTGCAAAATTACATATAAACTTTAATGTACTTTCGATCTGTTTATTTTCCGGAATGTGCGTTCATTCACTCATCATTATCTTTAATGCACGTAAATTTACACTAGGTCACTTCATTCTGCCTTTATTGACATGATTCGTTCAACGAAAGTTGTTATTTGACAGTCAGTCCTTTGTAGCACGAAGCCACAACGAAGTTGATATGGATTTCCACAACGGAAAGGTTTCCAGTTGAAAAATTTACTGTGGTTCAGATATCTACCCCGGACCAACGCCTTAGTGGGACGAATGCTCTAGCGAACAAGCTAACCACATTGCGAGTAACTGGCAGTGCGAGGGCGAATTATTCAGCGACTTGAAGTACAATGACGCAGAATATTGCAAGTGAGTTCTGCACAATCCTGCAAGGGAGTGCTAGGTAAATGACCAGTAATCATAGCATGCATTCTTGAGCATCAAAAAACGTTAGCAGAGCTGTCAGTCACTTGCTTTCGTTATGTGCCTATATTACGCAGATCAATAACTCATTTTGAATGACGTCATACTTTTCAGCTATTAGCTAAAACCTAAATATATCCATTTTTCTTACCTTGAGTTGCCGTAATATTTCGCTTTTCCACGTACTTGTGCGGCACAGCATAATTCATTTATTGAAGGATGCGAGAAACGAGAAAATTTTAATGAAATATTTGTTACGTGGTTATAAATATGTTCGCACATAAGAACTGTTTTTTATTAGCAACACAACTTACCAAGTCTCGGTTTCTGTTACGGCATTCCGTTTCTGTGTTCCGCAGCTCTTCGTTTCACCGATGTGTTATCTCAGGTTCTGCCAAACGCCTCATTAAGGAAATTTTTTTTAAAGACTAAATGAGTAAATATAAAGAACGGTAGCTGAGACAAGTTACAAGAGTAGAAATCTGCAGTTGGCGTGTTTTACGTTTTTTTTTTGCAGATTCGCAATGTTCGCCATGCGGCGGAAATGGATTGCAAGATGACTTATCGATAAGTAATGTTGCAGATGACAGCAATGGAATGACATATCGGATGGGCGGAAGAAGCGAGAGAAACGCAGTTTGGTGAGTCTCATGTTTTTTTATTAAACAGTGCCCAGATCTTCATTAGAAAACCTTCGAAATGGGTGGCAATAATTAACCAGAATAGAAGCTTCCTCTAAGAAACAAGTTTGCGTTGTCACATCAACACACGTTTTCGTCATATAATGATTACGCCGTAAAAGTATCTGTAGAATCTTTTTGATAATCTGACTCACTCTGTCCAATATGCCAGGCTTATTAGCGATCACTTATGGCTTGAATATGGCTACATAGAAGACTCAGTCTGTGTAGTGACTACTCCTTACATTGCCATGCGAACATTCAAAATGTGTCAGTACACTTTCCAACTAGCTCGAAGATTATTGTGTAGCTAAGCTCGGAGTTGGTTTAAATGTTTCTCTGTAATAAAGCGTTCAGGGATTTAAGAATCTCATTCCGAAAGACACGCGCTTAAGATATGATGTGTGAGTTGATGCATCAGGCGTGTTTCTTTATGTACGCGCATGTTAAAATTTGTAGCAATATAAACTATAGGGACAAGATATAAGACTTCGGTGTGAAATGTGAAGGCATAAAAGTGCAGCCCTCTAGTCCCTCTACTTGTTCAGTCGACGCGCTGCCAGACGGTAGCGGCTGCTCATCCAAACTACACCTTACTCTCTTTATTACTGTGGAGGCACTGTGTGAGAACAGCTTAACTTGTAATTTCCATGCAATAGCAGTCTTCAAAAACTTCCCGGTCTTCAATTTCCGGTTACCAGCATCGTTTATTCGTCTGTTGTGCTAAAGATAACAGCGCCTTTGCATCCCGGGAAATCTTGATTGTCTATTGCTGACGACAGCAGAGAAGAATGGGAATGCCTAAGGACAAAGTGATTGATAACTTGCCTTTTTGCCACAGCTACAGACTCTCGGATGTTTCCTACCATGTCACAGCTGCTTGCCACAAAAAACGCACACAGCAAGTAAACGCCGGTAGTCAACTACACTTTGTTCTCTGTTCAGGAGAAGTCAAAGTGAAACATTTATGTGCGCAAAACTTTCATATATTTCCCTTCGCGTTCCTTGCTGACATACATACACGAACACTTAAAAATTCAGTTTGGGATTTTCGGGCTTCTCCATGCTTCGAAGTCTATAAATGAGCCCAGCAGCTATACTGCCTCGTTTCTTGTCTTCTTCGTTTTATCTTTAAAAGCAACATCACATTTTCACTAAACATTATTTTTGGCGGAAGGAGCGTCTGGAATACTCCCTGATGATCACTATATGAGAGACCGTCAAATGACCTGAACCAAAAAGTAAAAGTGCCTTTCCCAGCGAGAAAAGAAAGAAAATGAGTGTGTTCTAGGCAGTTAAATAATGCGAAGTGATGACTTATTGAGTGGCTGAAGGCGGATGCTGTACGTTCTATGGAACCGACGGGACGGCATAATGAATAAGATGCCTAACTAATGGCATATTTGGCTGGTCATTTTCGAGCGTTTCTGAGTGCTCTGCCGACGCGCGTCACATGCGGTGGGTGAAAACTCAATGCTCAAAGCACCTCACCTGCCCATTCTCCAACCTACAAATCTGCCCACCACCCACCCGCAACTGCCCATCACGCAACAGCCTCCAAGCGTCTGCCCATCACCAAATATGTACCCGGCGTCTGCCCATCACTGAACATGCGCCCACATGTGCCCATCACCGACCGCCCGCCCATCGTCTAACCATAACCCAATATCCACCGATCACTTGCCCATCACCCACCATCCAGCCAACTCTCCCCTTTACCACCTCGATCATTAATATGAATTTTTCGTAATAATGATCGTGGACCGGTAGCGAGTAGTCGGATTTACCCATTGTGACAAATACCCGTTTTATGATGCACTGTGACTACATCACACACCTTTATGACCGGAGACACCGAAAAGCCTAGCCGACAAGCCTGTTTAAGATGTTCAACCAACAATTCTGAGGCCTAGCCCCTAAGGTGCTTGGCACCTCAAAGTCAATGGTAAGACAGCCTACTTCATATGGTTTTGCGCGTTCGAGTCTTCTTAGGCGTCCGCATAAGGGACCACGTTTGCTTTATATTTTTTACTCGTGCAAGACCCCATGCATTGAGATGCTGGTGGAATGCGAATATCAACCGATTACCGTGCACTGAGTGGGTGCTAAAAAAAACCTAGGTATCCAAAGTCATTCGTGCGCGACGCACTGTAGCACCCCTCATGGCTGCATCCTACCATCGGTAATAAAACCCTACAATTCAATTTATTCTCCCAACGTCTTGGCTGCGATCGAGCTCGAACAATGGAAGTGAACTTTTTCTCAAGGATGGCAGAACGTTTTGTCTTTATTAGTTTTCGTGTGCCGATGCGTCATGTAGTTACGGTGTAGGTTCGAGTCATCCGTGCCTAGGCATGTACACGTCGTCTAGGAAGACAAATATATCCAACGCAGTCGCAGTGATATCCGCACTTTACGTCCCCTTGTGTCCTGCAAGGCTAAAACAATGGGGAGGAAAATATGTACCATTGAAATCAGTCACATAGTGTGCCGTTGTTCTGTTTGTTGAGTTCTTCATTTTTACCTTCAAGAGCACAGTGAAATAACGTGTTCTTTTGCGATCAGCTGAGACTTCTAAATTTACGTTAATAAGCTTTCCATTATCAGTAATAATGAAATATATCAGCGAGGTTATAAGAGACAGTAGCCGACTGTAGGCTTACGTCTATCTTTGATCTGTAAACACAAACATTTTTCGCGAAGCGCGTAGCACTGTAGTTAAAAAAAACTTGATATTAAAAATCATCGTAGTTTGGTTAAAGCCCAATTCGCTTCGCTCTAGCCATCCACTTCCGAAGATATTCTCCGCCCATTATTGCTTATAGTGCTGTACATCTGCGTCATACCAATGATAATGTTGCAAGGAGCATACTAAATATATATTTAGGTGCGAACGTAACAGAAATTCAAATCATTAAAACAGAACTCATTTCATGTAACAGGGCATTAAAGTTTCCAAATGCTCAAATAACTGCACTAACACTTGTGTTTTCTTACCCTGTAAGCACAATATAAAAAACGCGGGTTCCCAGTCCCACAGGAAGTATACCTGCATACAATTGCAGAACAAGAGGTAAAATTTAATTACCACAACGTGTACTGTAGTGCATGAGCGTTTCGATTGAACAAATCAATTTTGAATATGCCCAAGAACGCAACAACCAGAGGGTCTCTTATCTATTCATGTAACACGACTCCAAAGGCAAAGGCTATCCGGTGTGGCTATTTACAGTAGAGCTGTTATTTTCGAGGTTGGCAGTGTGTCGAGGAAAGAAAATTATCATCGTGAACCTGCACGACCTCTTCGTTATCTCTTCATAGTCATCCTCTTCTTCCTTTTCTGCTTCGGTCCAAGTGCACGAGCGCCGATTTGTCCGTCGTAAGTGCAATAACTCTAATGGGTGAGAGAACGAAAGAGAGAGAAAGTCAATGAAGGATAGAGAAAGACAGAAATTTGTGAGGCAAATTCTTGGCGACGCGAAGTTGTAACCCGCGTACTCACGACCTGAAGGCACGTGTCGTAACCAATCGGCTATCCAGACATGCTAGCAGAGCATAGGAAAGTGTTGTATAGCTTGGTATAGCAAGGGGTGGTACAGAGAATTCAGGGTGAGGAGGGCAAGTGTGAGGGTGGGCAGAAGCAACAGAGAAGAAAACTGGCTTCAGGGAGGAAGTTTTTTGCAAGTGCGGGGTCAGCGTTGCTCTAGCAGTATTGTACAAATACTCTAAAGCACTCTATCAGAGCATAGCATAGATTTGTATAGTATAGTATGGCAAGGGGGGGAGGGTAGCGATAAGAGAAGAGATGTGAGAAAGAGGAAAATGAGGAGGAAACAGAGTAGACCAAGAATGATAAATACACAAAGACAAAGAAAAGCAAGAAAACGAAAGCAAGAGGCAGAATCAAAATGAAAAAAAGAGACCGAAATAAGGGAGAAAGAAAAGATAGAAAGAGGAAGCAAGTGAGAAAGCGAAAGAGAAAGAGAACGATGAACGAGAAAAAAGGATAGAGAGAAAGGAAAAGTAAGCGTGAGAAGCAATGAAGAGATTAAAAAAGGGAAGTGAGGGTGAGGAGGTGAGTTGTGAGGGTGCGGAGGAGGAAAACGAGGACGGGAGAGAGTAAAACATAGAATAGACAGCACGAGCAAAAGGTACAAGAGAGAAACGAATATACAATGAGACCTGTCACGGTGGTCTAGTGGTTGGTGCTCCACTGCTGACCCGCAGGTCAGGGGGTAGAATCCCGGCTTCGGCGGCCACACTCTCGAGGGAAGGGAATATTCTTGAGGCCCTGTGTACTTCAGTCTAGGTGGGCGTTAAAGTACCCCAGGTGGTCGAAATTTCCTAGAGCCCTCCACTACTTGTCTCTCAAAATCACGTCTTGGTTTTGGGACGTTAAACACCAGCAATTATTAGAAGGCAGAATGAGAAAGAAACATTGAGAGGAGGGGAATCAAACAAAGAAAAAAGAAAGAAAAAAAAGGAAAGAAAAAAAGAGCGAGACAGATATAAGATAGAAAGAGGAATCAAGCGAGAAATAGAAGGAAATAGAGAGAAATAAATAAATAGAAATAAATAGACGAACCAAACACAGGAAAAACGCAGAGAGAAATAACAAAGAAAGACAAGAAAGAAAGAGAAAGCTAAAAAGAATCAAAGGCCGCCAAGCTCAGCACTTCCTTCTGGCTTGGCACCACTTGTGCGTAGCGCCCTTAATTTTTGGGCCGTTGCCCTGAGATTATATCCAACTCGATGATATCGCCCCCCTCGGGGTGTGTATAAATTTGATGCGAGTAAACTCGTGAAATATATATATATATATATATATATATATATATATATATATATATATATATATATATATATATATATATATATATATATATATATATATATATATATACGCACTCATAAATGTTCACACTCTTTAAAGTGGAATTTAGAAAAATATCACAATTACATTTCGTTGAAGTATAAGATGTCTATTTTGAGAAGTGTCATTTTTCACGCAAAGAGCTGTCTGTTCCAATCTTTTTGTATTCATGCCGTAAATATGCAGCGAACGGTGCAGATTGCCCATGTAGAAAACATTAAGTGTAAATATAGTATATTGAGGAAATGCTACTCGTGTTATAACGCTGAGATCATTGATTCATAATTTTTCAGATAGTTGCGCACTTTTATTACATTGTCGAATATTTTTACTGGTTGCTATTTGCACTGAACGGCTGCCACATGCCGCCTGTTGGAAGCATGCGGCTAATGACTGGTATAAGAGGACAGTATATATCGATCTCTAAAGTATTTCCAATATAGCAATAAGTTACGATCTGTAAAGTATTCCAATATAGCAATAAGTTACGAAAAGCACAAACCATAGGAAACTTACTCTCAGTATGCAAAAAAAAGATAAAATCGAGCTTGATAAAATGTAAGAATGCTAAATTGTTGCGGAGAAACAGGCTCTACATGAAATGGGAACTTTGGACGGGAAAAAATGGGAAATGTTTCAGAGTCGGAAGCAGTGATAACGCTACTTACTCCACCATAAATGTAATTGCGAGCATTAGAACAAGTTGAAACTTCACAGCTGACATTGCAATACTGATTGCTGTTCGAGTTACCTCGTTGAGATGGCAGTGTTGCTATAAAATATTCATGCTCTGACGCACAGAAAGAAGCGTAAGAATGACAAACGATCATATTCATCTTTTTTTTTCAGCGGCGTAGTATTCCAAGAAAAGAACAATTGATCCATTCCTATCGGTATTCCTCGAATGTACTCATGTTTAAATACAGTTTAAAACATCAAATTCATATCTTTGGAAGCTCTTTAGGCATTTAGCAAAAATAGAAAACACTACTACTTTCAGATATGTAAATGACTGTTAATTCATTAGAAAGATCCCTGATCTGCAAAATAACTTGAGCAAAATTGTCTGAATATTTCTTTTCGTAATGTACGCCTGATTCAAGCTGGGTAATTATTCCATTTTATTGGCATCATAGTTATAAGCAGTTCACTAATGCACAAACATAGGCCATAATTGTTACCTCATTTATATACCAGGAAGATATCATTTTACGCTTACTTAAACATGATGTACCTAATAATTAGAGACCATATTTTAGGCTAACGGCTGTTTTAGCGCGATAGCGTTAAAACAGCCGCCTACT